>BQNB010078636.1:0-30490 GCA_026074375.1 Tanacetum coccineum | reverse complement strand
ATTTAAATCCAATGTATCAGTTTAAACGACTTTTGTGTCGTTCTTGTATATATCTTGTGCTGTTGATCTTGAAGTAACATGCCCCGGATCCTTATTCCGCTGCGACCCATTTTGGGGGTGTTACAAACGAGCTTTTTACCAGACGGTTAATGAATTGTTCATTGAACGTTAAAGTTCATTTACAACCCCATATATAATGTATGATAGTCCTTTGTTTTATTATAACGGTTTTAACTTTTACGAAATCACTTCTTTGTCCGTTACATTCCTCAAAGCATCAACAATGCCATGGTTTTTGCTCGGGGTGGCTCATGGTTACCACTACACTTCTTGGTGACGTCGAGAAAAATCGATAGGATAGAGGTGTGGAGCTCAAACCTCTGTGCATGATTTGTATTTGTTTCTATTATTAATAAAAAGAATGAGGTAGTGGTTAGTATTATAAAGTAAAAATAAAAAACGTTAGCGTAAATGGTACGCATAGGTGACACTGTCTAGTAGTCATTGCGAATGCTCTCAAAGATGTAGGTCCATTTTGGAATTTTTAACTTGCGCTCACACGAAAGTGCATAAATTTCACAAAAAGATCCAAGTGAGTCAAAATTTATTTTTAGGCCAATTCAGTAACCAAAGGTCTCTGACTAAGATTTGAAAATGAAAAACTTAAGTGTCGAATTAGTCCGTAAATGAATACATTCAGACATTAATCTTCAAAGTTATTAAAAAACGAAGATTAAGACCTCTAGTCAATACGTGTAAAGTATTTAATATACGTGGGGTTGGGAGAGTGACATATAAGGTCTTAATCTTCGTTTCAGAACAACTCTGAAAATGACTAATTTCAAAAAAATCAATGAACCTAAATCCGTTTTCTACAAGGTATGGATGAGGTGAGACGTAGACATCTTTAACCCTACTCGAAAGTAGAGAGAACGCTTGCAAAGAAATTCTTACCTTTCTGCAAAGAGTGAGGTGAATCTTCGCCTCTATCTTCACGAGTCATTTAGCGGATCACCGATATTCATATTCTCACTTAGGGGTGAGCGCGGTTTCGGAACCGCAAAGAACCGACCTGGAACCGAAAGAACCGAGAACCGAAAAATGCATATTTTAAGAGCCGAGAACCGGAACGAAGTGCGTGTTTCATTTCCGCTTCGGTTCTGGGTTTGGTTCGGGTATTTCGGTTCTACCCGATTGGAACCGATTTTTTTTATAAATCCATTAAATGAACTCTTTTGTTTACCCACTCAAATCTACCAATGAACCAAAATAAATACTAATGTCTTAGTCTTAGTATGAACTCCTCTTTTTTTGGTTTTGACTAAAGTATTAACCGTTTCATATAACAATAAGAATTAAACAAATAAACCTTCTTTTGAACAAGACTTGTTAACAACCTACTAGGTAGTTATTCATACTCTTCAATGAAAACCAAAAAGTCTCACCAAAGCTTTTTTAATAGTTCTAATGTCTAAAATACACATCAAACTATAATAACACAAGTATCTTGTTGACCTTGCACAATTGTTGTAACTAGGGGTGTCAATAATCCTGACCCGACCCGGACCCGAACCCGAATAAGGATAATCGGGTCGGGTTACTCGGGTCCAAAATCTAATTCGGGTCATTCGGGTCAACCCGAATACGAAATAGGGTCAGGTATCGGGTTCAAAATGCTTTCCTATTCGGGTTCGGGTCAACCCGACTAACCCGAGTTAGGGTTTTTTTTTAAATATAAGTTTACGTAAATTTTGGGTAATCTCTATTTTAAAACAAGACCCATTTTAAATGGTCAGGGTTCGGCCCATTTCCAATTTATGGCGTATTGTCGTGAGACATAGTTTAGTCATATGGTACGATTAACACAGCAACTACAACACAAGTACAAAACATAAAGTTTAATTTTCAATGTAAATAACCAAGAACTAGTTTATGATCTAATATTTATTTTTCCTACTGACGCAATGCAATACTACTTTATTACATTATACATGGTTTTAACTCTTATTATATGCTTTTAGTATTTTGTTACATGATCTTATTATGTTAACCGTAAGTTGTAATACTACTTTGTTGTCTTACTGATGCAAATATGCAATACTATTTGCTTGTTAAAGTCTTGTGTCTTTTGGTTTCTTATTTCGTTAATGTTGTTTTTGGCAAAGGAGCTTTCTATTCATTGATTTTGCATGACGCATGGTCGCATGCATTTGCATGGTTTCAATTTGATTTTGTAAATGGAACTAACCCGAACCCGGCTTGACCCGACCCGACTTGGACCCGACCCGTCTGACCCGAGTTCAAATAGGGTCGGGTTCGGGCATGTTATTTTTAGCCTCAACCCGAATTGGATAAATTAACTTTATTGGCCAAACATCTTATAAGATCTAGTATATTTGAGATTCGAGCGGTTCTTCGGTTCTGTAACCGATACCCGCGGTTCTGGACCGAACCAAACCGAGAACCGAAACTTGCAATATTAAAGAACCGAGAACCGAACCGTAGTTCCAAAATTCGGTTCTGGTTAGATCGGTTCCGGTTCGATTCTTGGTTTCAGTTCGGTTCTCGGTCAATTTGCTCACCCCTATTCTCACTCACTTACCGGTAAAAAAATAATAATACTTGTAGTAATAATAAAAAGTTAAAAACTCCACAATTGATTGAACGTTGCCGTCAGCTAGACTCAATAATCTCAGCACAGCCAAAATCCAGTCCTTGAAAAGTCCACCCTGTAAGTGTAAACTAACACCCTCATTGACAGTTCATCATCTCTTACCAAACACACACACTATTTACTGTCAGTCAGTAACACACACACACACACACACACTAAATGAATCACAAAACCAACTCATTTTCACCTCCTCGATTTCATAACTGTCAAAAGATTCCTTATATTTAATCCCTCTCATTTCATTTCATTTAGATCTCAAACTATCTACTTATACTACTATCATATACAATATATACTCTTATTATTATTATAATTTAGATCATCATCATCTGAATTCGAAAGTATGCAAATGGAAAGCGGTGATGGTAAAGGTGTTGGATTCGGTATGGATGTTGGTGCTGCTGACGTGGCGGTGTCGTCCCCGGTGACGAGACAAAAAGCTGCTGCTGCTAAACAGCTTATTGAGAATCATTATAAGAATTATTTGCAAGGCTTGCAGGATCGTAAGGAAAGGTAGTATAAAAACTACACTAATTCTGATCATAAAATCATGATAAATAAACTTATTTTGTGATGTGTAATGTGTGTTGTGTTTATTAGATTTTGTTGTTATAGACCTAAATTACTGTTAATTATGAGCATGGAGTTATGATATTATGAGATTGTAATGTTTATACCTGATTTTGTCATTTTAGACTTAGTTTACTGTTAGTTACGCATATGAAGTTGTTAAATTATTATGTGTAGAGCTGATTTGTTGTTTTAGTGTTAATGATGATTGTGAATGATTGTAGGAGGAGAGCGTTACAGAGGAAGGCGGCGGAAGCGCAGGTATCGAGTGAGGAAGAGGAGCAGATGTTAAGGAATTTGGAGAAGAAGGAGACTGAGTATATGAGGTTGCAGAGGCATAAGATTGGGATTGATGATTTCGAGCTCTTGACTTTGATCGGCAAAGGTGCTTTTGGAGAGGTATACACTGAATCGTTATGTGTTTGATAATATCCTTTGTCGTTTACGGATGATATGCTAGTTGTTTGTTTGCTGATTTGGATTGTTATTTTGGTAGTGGAAGTTAGCTGTAATGATAGAATATGAATAGATTTGTAGTCGGGTGAATTAGAAACGTTTATATATGTATATGGCATATACTCTTTAGGAACTGCTGTTGAGTATTCGGTGGAGTTTGATTGGTGAACACCTCGGATATCTTGTCATTGACATGGGACTCTTTTAGATAATATATTACATTGAACTGAAAATCTGACGTGTATGTGTGATTTTTTTAGTACTGAATCTGTTTATGTTCCAACTGTGTTATTCAGGTCAGGTTATGTCGTGCTAAAACTACCGGAGAAGTTTTTGCAATGAAGAAGCTGAAGAAATCAGAGATGCTTAGTCGTGGGCAGGTACAATACCCAAGTCGTATTCA
Source organism: Tanacetum coccineum (assembly GCA_026074375.1). Lineage (NCBI taxonomy): Eukaryota > Viridiplantae > Streptophyta > Magnoliopsida > Asterales > Asteraceae > Tanacetum > Tanacetum coccineum. The sequence continues at coordinate 26,387 of BQNB010078636.1, read as the reverse complement.
TTTCCAGTAGTTCTCTCTTAAGTTTACTTTGTAGATGATTTGAAGTCATATGTGATTTGCGTGCATTTATTTAGGGTATTTTACATAGCGTAGCCGTAACTCGAAACTGCTAATGACTTAAATCTATCCCAGTAATACTATTTCCACTTAGGATTTTTGGCTCATAATTTTTGTCTGTCGCTCTCTCGTTTCATGAACAAACAAGACATGGCTTATGCACCCGAGAGGTACATAAGAGTAGTGCATATCATGCGTTAACTTGTTAATATCTTCCAGTTTGACAAGGTTGACGAATCTATCCCATCTGTCCCTAGTTAGCTTACTTCATTATAATTGATCACACTGTGCAGGATAAAAGGAATTAGTAAACAAGAATGGAATACTACATCTAAGAAGCTATCATATTGAAGTAAATGTACTCTATTCTTATTTGTTAATGTATTTGCTAATGTGTTCAACACGTAGAAGCTCCCCTTGGCCCCTTTGATATTTTGCCACGTCTAAGAAGATTATTCTTCATGTGTGATTTTCACCCCTCTATCCAAACAAAAATAGAAACAACGTCGAAGTAGCCACGTCAAGTTAAAGCACACGTGCTGATATCGTTTTAAGTTTTCTATCATTGTTTGATAAAACCTCCACTCTACTGTGTGCTTAGGTTGAGCATGTTCGATCTGAGAGGAATTTGCTTGTGGAGGTTGATAGTCGATGCATTGTGAAACTATTCTATTCTTTCCAAGATTCTGATTACTTGTACCTTATCATGGAGTATCTACCTGGAGGTGACATCATGACTTTGCTAATGAGAGAGGACATTCTTTCTGAAGACGTTGCTCGATTTTACATGGCCGAGAGTATCATGGCTATTCATTCTATTCACCAGCACAACTACATACATAGGTATTATATGTCTTAATGAAGCATCATATATTTAATTCAAGCAATCCTTGCGAATACATATTGAATTATTGAATATGCATTGACAACAAATATATTTGGGTTCACATAGGGCAGATGGTGATGTGGATATGGTGCATTATATTTTTCTTTTGTATAGTTTATATTTCCATATTTTATCATATAGCACTGGACCAACAATAGTACATACATGATTTATAAACAATTTATATTTATCTAGGTAGGAATGGAAAGGGAAATATTTCTTCTATAGTAGTATCTAGTTTATTATGCTAACATAGTTCTTCATTATCTATGGTGCATTTGCACATGTACTTGCAATTCGCTTTTTCTGCAAGTTTTGTAAATGGTAAAAAGCGTGCACTAAACTTTTTTAAACTTGTAGGGACATTAAACCAGATAACCTGATACTGGACCGAAATGGCCATCTAAAGTTGTCTGATTTTGGCTTGTGTAAGCCCCTAGAAAGTAAATTCTCGTCAATATTGTTGAATGATGAAGATTACGCAAATGAAGGGCCCATAAATGATGGTGACGGGCAGCAAGTTCCTTGGTTAATGCCAAAGGAGAAATTGCAACAGTGGAAACGTAACCGACGTGCCCTGGTATTACTTTCTTAGTATTTTTCTTTATTTTTCTTGATATCAATAATTTGTCATTGACCTTCCTTCATTATCACATACCAAGCAATGTTCCATGTGCTTCTTAAAGCTTTCAACACTTGACCAGTAATGTTTCTTGGTTTAAAATTTCCTTTTGTAGGCTTACTCTACAGTCGGAACTCTTGACTATATGGCACCTGAAGTGCTGCTAAAAAAGGGATATGGAATGGAGTGTGACTGGTGGTCATTGGGTGCAATTATGTATGAGATGCTTATAGGCTATCCCCCATTTTGCTCTGATGATCCCAGGATGACGTGTCGCAAGATCATCAATTGGAGAACATGCTTGAAATTCCCAGAGGAACCAAAAGTTACAAAAGAGGCCAGGGATCTGATCTGTCACTTGCTATGTGATGTGGAATCTAGGTTGGGGACTGGAGGAGTCGACGAAATTAAGGTAGAAAGACCACTATAGATATACTAAAATACCTTAATATCTATATTCCCATAGAGGGCTTATATGTGTATACATCTTATACTAATATTAGTCTGTTCCTTAGGCACACCCATGGTTTAACGGTGTCAAGTGGGATATGCTGTATGAAATGGAAGCTGCCTATAAACCCATTGTTACTGGAGAACTGGACACTCAGAATTTCGAGAAATTCCCTGAGGTGAGAATTGATTTGTATCGCATCTTTCGACATTCTTTTAGATAAAGGTTGAAAAGGGTGCTCGTAAACTGTGGAACTAATTCAAATAAGTATGCAATCTATTAATCATTGATAACGTGTACTCAACTTTAATAGATTTAGCTGTGCACCCTAAATAATAATCACACATTCACATTTGTTAGTCATTCCCTTGATTATCGACCTTGAAGATAAACTATGCATGAGCTAATCATCAACTTGGCCTTCAAGGAACAGCCAAAAATATTTGTTGTGTTCTTTTTTTTCTTCTCTTATTTGGACCGATATTCAGTTTTCCAATTTGTTTCCTTTTACAATGTTCAACATACTTTGGTTGTGACCCCTAAAACTTGTTATGCCTCCATGAAAGAGAGTGATGAAATATTTCTCTTTTGTGTCAATTTATGCTACAATAGGTGGAAGATCCTCAGTCAGCAGTACCAAGAGTGGGACCTTGGAGAAAGGTAACGATTTCTACCTTCGGTGAAGCATTTTTTCACCTTTTGCATTCATTACATTGGTGTTAAGTTCTCGTGGTTTAATATCATAACTATTTGTGTGAATTTGCAGATGTTAACATCAAAAGACTCGAATTTCATAGGATATACCTTTAAAAAATCGGACATGTTGAAATCAGTTGGAACTTCAGGTATACTTCTTAAGCAGTTTTGCTTCTCTGATACAAATCATCTTCCCAAACACAAACTATGCTCCTGCCTTCTACAAAGTTTGAGACGAGCCTCTATTGTATGCGACCCTTTAGATGACAATCGTTTTATATGGCTATATATATTATTTCATATTTGTTAAGTTGTATAGTAAAATATGTCAATTAAAACCTTATTCCTGGTTCTTTCTACTGGACGCTGTAGAAAGAGTCAAAGAGCTAACTAGGGGTGAGCATACCGGACCGTCGACCGGACCGGACCGGAAGACCGGTATTTTGGACCAATTCGGTCCTCGGTCCGGTCGGTCCGGTCCGGTCCGACCAAAAACCCGATGATAATGCCGTGTAGGACCAGACCGAAGACCGACCCGGACCGGACCGTACCATTTCGGTCCGGTCCGCGGTCCGGCAATATGGACCATTTCGGTCCTCGGTCCGGTCCGGTCTTCGCCGGTCCGGTCCGGTCTTGGACATATGCTCACCCCTAGAGCTAACAATTATATTTGCTAATTAAGTTTTTGCACTAAGTTTAGGCAACTCATAAATGCTTCGTTATCAAATTCCCAGTCTTCAGTAAATTTTGTATATTTGGATACCCTGATAGACATGTAGTTTAACTTTGAATGCCAATGAGAACATGCATGTTATATTTTAAATGAGAATGCAGATGTCGATGCTGCATCATTTGCTCATTTATATCAAAGCTAGAAAGAAACATAACTCGTAACTGTTTGTTATGCAGGTATAGATATGAAGGCAAATGGAACTTCTAAGCCCCCATCGTTGGTGTCATTATTTGGTATGTTAATCTTACACTGTACACGAAATTTTTGACACTTACTCTGGCACCGATTTGAACTCTATCCTATCAGCTTACACTTGCATTATACTTATATCCTATGTGTATCATAATGTTTGACCAGGGACATGGTTTTAGACAGGTAGTTGACTATGTTTAGAATGAAAAAAAGGCCTTGCAACAATGACAAGACAAGGGAACTTTGGAGATTTGAGATGGGAAAAATGGGTGGGCTGGGTAATAAGTAGAAAAAGGTCATCTTTGGTTTGTGTCGAAACAGGTTGGGTTGAGTGAACACTTTTTGTTTTAGGAGACTTTTGACCAAATTTCCGTGTTAGACTTTCTATTTTATTTTAGCCATTTGTCGCGTTATATATATATATATATATATATATATATATATAGGGGGACTTTCTTTTCAGAACCATTCTTAGTGCGAGAACTGACAGAACCATCAAAAACATACATGAAAATCATCAATAATCGTAAGAATCCACCTATGTTCTTCAGTATCATCATGAACTCTTCCTTTTCTTATGGACTTGAAAGGAACTGCATTACCAGAGGAGGAGCAGGAGGTTAAAAGTTGACTTCAGCCTCAGGTCAAATAGCCACAGCTTTTTATATGCAAGCATTTAGATCTCACACACGGCTGTATTCACGAGTGTTTACTGTAAAAATACAACAATATCGTCCTAATATAGTTTTGAGTGTTATAATTTACTTCATAATTTGCAATAGTACAGCTTCGGTTTAGTTTTCTTCGTGCGATATGATTTGGGATGATCTTGGTGAATTTAATATTGCCATCGATATAATGCCCAGTATAAATTCCTTTGATGTTCACAGAAGCAAAGTATAGCATGGTTTTTTAATGTTTATTTTGCTACCATTGAGTTGTTCTTCAAAGTGAAAACACAGCATAAATTTCTTGCAATTGCATTATCTTTGGATAATTGCTGGTGCACATGTGAAACCAGGTCCATCCATGCTTGCCAAAAAAGTGACTTGAGCCCAGAAAATATGGCATGTGTCAAGTTGTTATTTTTTATTCGTTCTTGCGATAATAAAAAGTGTTTGATCATGCTTAATTATGTTTTACGGAGAATTGTGTATGACCTTTTCGACACCGAAAGTTTACTACATTGATCTAATATATCTAGTTTTAAAAAGTGTTACTGTAAATGTTATAGTACCACCGAAGGGTAGATTATAGATGTCGTATCAGTCGTCCCTTATGAGTTGTGATATGAAGTTAATGAAAATAGAAACCAAACCAAACCGAAATCCGAAAAAACGGACCGAAAATAGAAACCAAACCGAAAACCAAAAAAACGGACCGAAAATAGAAACTGATGATTCGGTTTTTACTTTTTCAAAAACCAAAAATTACTTTTTCAAAAACCAAAATTTCTTGGTTTGGTTTTAGTTTTCGTTCAAAAATCGAACCGTAAAAACCGAACCGAATCAGTTTATTATACATATAATATAAATAAACAAATAATAAATCAAAATTTTAAATTCATATTCATTTTGTGGATAGAATTATAATATATGTATCTTAATATTTATGTATGTTTGTCATATACGTGTGTTTACTTGACAATGATTATGTGTATTTTTAGTTGCATGTGTCCGTTCTCATTTATATGTGTGTAATTGTAAAAATTTAGAGTAAATGCTCAAATTGGCAAAAAAATAAAGAATAACAAATTTTCTACGTAAAACAAGTTTGTTAGTATAAATTGGCCACACCCAAATATAAACGGTTTGAAACCGAAAAACCAAACCAAAACCGATAAGAAACCGGAAAAACCAAACCGCTAAAAACTAAAAAGTTTCGGTTTTTGGTTTTATAAAAATCGAATATTTCGGTGTGATTTCGGTTTTAATAAAAACCGATCCAAACTGAAAATTAGGTACACATACATAATACAAGTGTTCAACAGATAATTTAAGATGAAGACAGCTAAGGTTACACATTTGTGGATAAGATGTAATGTCTGGCATGTCGTAATAACTTTAACAATAATATATTTTTATTATTTTCTTGGTTTTTTTGGCACATTTGTAGTGCTGATGTAAGCATTATGTCATGACGAGAAGTTTGAATTAATTAAATCTATTAAATTTGTACTTGTACTTTTCTATTAAAATACTAATCTAGTGGAAGTATCCAAAAGGAAAATCTTGTACTTTATTTTTTTTACGTGTTCAACTATACTTAACTTTAACTAACAATTATGTTTATCATATCAGTGCAAAAACTTAATGGTTTATGCAAACAAAGTTTTATTCCTCAAAAACTTTTATTTGTTTCGACTAGAAACATTAGACATAGGTATAAAACTATACGTTACAAAACAAAGTATGGTATATAAGTATTATGGTTGGCAGATTTATAACAAACAAAGTATGTGGCCTTATATCGAAGCAATAATGTGCATAAATGAGTTTTTTTTTTGATAATACTGGTTATTACATTTAGTACAGATATACTTAGTGTAGTTAGTGAGAGACCACTCTCATTCGCCTACAGGAGGAAGCCACCATAAGAAAACTCGAACTTGAGACCTCTCGCATGAGGAATAGCCCCTTGACCAACTCTGTTAGACAGACGTTGGCGAGACAATTAAGTATTGTTGTTATTGTCATTGTATTATTTTATAAGGTCATTAACATGTTTAACGAAAATAACTTATGAAAATCTAGTCTAAGCCACCCGCTCAACTAGTTAAAATAAGTTGGATTGAACCGAGTCTGGACATCTAATCTAATACCCGGATTACCTTTTTCTGTTCAAAAATTATAATCAACATTTTCATTTTAAGACGTCTTAAAATAATTGTTCTTTTTTATTACAAAAAAGTTTAGTGAATAAAAATGATACTCGATTGGTTGAAAAATGTTATAATTTTTTTTAAACAATATGTTTTTTTATTTGAACACAAGAATTTTGAGACAAACTAAGTATGATTTAATCTTTACTAGACAATTTTTCACGCATAACGATAACAGTGTATGATAGCGTTAATTTATTTGTGTGTGTTTTTTCTTAAGCAAGTGTGTAGAATGTTTGTGATTTAAATTGTAGTTAATTTGTAATTGTTATTATCGCTTCTTGTTAGTTTTTAATATAATTTTGCTGTTAAAAAATGTAGTTAATTTAATTAAGTAATAGATTATTTTGAATTTTATGAATTAAAATAATTTGGTCAATAATTTCTTATTAGTATTTTTAATTTTTTAAGTTTCTAAAAAATAACAAAATTTAAGCTATCTTTTTCTCTATGTATTAAAAGCTTGTGAGATAAAAATCGAGTATTCTGTCACGAGATAAGCACGTGTGGAGCCCAATTGATATTTTACACCAAGCAACAAAATATCTAACCCTTCATCGACTCACAAAAATATCTAGATCTCACAAAAGAGAAAAAATCAACGGCAGAAAAAATATCACACCGCCAACAAGGACATAAAATGACGTGGCACCATTCCACGTGTAAAAGCATTTGACAGCTGGCAGTTTTTTTATTCCTTTCTCCTTCACAAAAGACCCCTTGAACGCACTTTTTTCTCATTTCACTTTCTCACAAAAAAAAAAAAAGTTATCCTAATCTACAGCGATTCATATATTTTCTCTCAATTTCTTGTAATTGATAAATGAATAGTAAAGTTTTATTTAATCCGGTAACGCCGTTGGAGATGACCGGTGATGGATTTGTTGAGCAGGAAGAGAGTTCAATTATGGTATATATTATATATTTGATTTTATTTATGTTTAATTTTATTATATCATGTTGATTATTTTTTAAGATCTGTTAGGTTTTTTATTATTATTTTATGGTGTGAATTTAGGTATTTATTTTGGTTATTTGTGATTGTTCTTATGTTATAGTTATGCAAACTGATATATGTTATGGTGTGTTTGGCTGATGTAATTGGAGCGAAATCGATTTTAAGATGATTTTAGGTTTGGTATGAGTTTATATTGATGGGTGATAGGTTAGTGTTTGTTTCGATATATAATATAGAGGATTAGTTATCTGGTATCGGACTATCGGTTAATAAACGTTGATATTGTATAGTGCTAGGTGATTAGTTTATTCAGGAGTCTAGTGGAATGAACATGATCGATGAATTGCACTCTTATGTGTGTTTGATTTCATACTGTAAGTTGTAGATTTGTGAGGTCCATCTGTACGTGGATTGCATTGCGGATAGCTGTGGTTCTTTTGTTACTTTCTTTGGAGATGGATTATTAGTTATTTTCTGTGGTTGCTTTCTGCCTGGCAACTAGTTTTCTATACTGTGATCAAATGCTATGTGATACATAGCATTTGTATATACATGTTTCTATTTTCGTGTCCTTGTGTTTTTTGATATGTATGTATTACTTTCTCTTATGAGGTGCTCATTACAAATTATTGTATCAGGACTCTCAGAAAATTGAATCATCAGAATGGACCAATGAGAAACACAATTCATACTTGAAGTCAATAGAAGCATCGTTCGTTGACCAGTTATATAACTCTTTGGGTATGCGAAGTTGTCAAACACAAAACACCTGTTCATCTGATGCAATTTCAGCTTGGAAGAATCATACCAACGATTGCACACCTTCTGGCCAGGTTTAACATCTCATCCATTCTACACCGTCATTAATATGTATATATCTTAATGTTATAGAGCTCATATTATAGTATTCTAACCGTTTGATGCATTTTATCTGTCAGTTTAAGGTTCTTCAGGGTGGCTGTTGGTCAAAGAAAAGTTTCATTAGAGAAAATTTACAAGGGAAAGATGCAGGTAGACCTCATTTATCTCGAGGCAGCCGGTGGATCCAGCATTTCACAACTGGGAGCAGTTGCCTCAAGAAACGCTCATCGTCATCTGCAACTATACCGCGATATCCTGTTCCTGAGTCTCAGTTGCATGAACAGACGGGTTCTAGTGATACAGGTACATCTAAGATACTTGCACTTTCACCAATTGGCATGTTTTAATGTAGCTATTCGTTTATTTTCTTAATGCTGTATCTTATGCATGCTATCTAAATATATGATGATAGAAAGGTAGTAGCAGTATCACTAATTTATTCTTCTGTCCCAAATTTGGTTATTACAGAGGTGACGGATCAAAATTTTGTTGAAGACACACCACGCGGAAGGAAAAGGACGAGAACTTCTATAGTCGTTAACTCGAGCAATGATCAGGTAATTTTCATAGCTGATGTTTATGAACGTTTGTGTTTCCAAAGTGCCATATCGTTGTCCAGTCATTCACACAAATTATCTTTATTTCAGGTTGTTCCTTTCTGCACTTCTGATGCAACTGATATCCGTGATGGTTATGTTTCCTCGAAAAAGTAATGGCTCGTCAGTTTCCGGTAGTAACTATCGGTAATAAAAGAAAGCACAGATGAGAGGTGTTCCCGATGACCATTTAGATATCCCATTTATATGTTCTTAACACGAGGTTATTAACCCATTCTAGTCCATAAGACTTGGTAGTGCAGAAATATATGTGATTCCAAGTGTGGTGGTGCTGAAAATACATAGTAAAGATGTACTGATATGACAGTGAGAAAATGAAGGAAAACTTTGATGCGAGAATGGCCTACTTGAACTTGGAAAATCAAGATAGTTAGGTTGATTATCGATTAGTTTGTTCCTTCTTATGCTGTAATCGTGCACATGAGTTTTCGTCATGATTTAGTGATGTAACACAAGTATCCATTCGTATTAGTATTTCATTATTTAGTTGTACACGTGTTCACATCACGATTTAGATAGTAACAAAGTATCAATTCTTATGGGTATTTCATTCATTAGTTTGTGGTTAATCTGATATGTATTATCCCAGCTTGGTAGTTTATTCTTAAATGAAAGCTTGATTAAACCCCTTTTTAAACAACTATTTTCTTTGGGATTTTTGGTGCTTTGGCAACAATTACTTCGGTCTATCTGCTTGTGTGATATTACTATGGACTTCTGTCGAGTGTCTTTGGGATTTTTTGTGATATTACTATAACTTGTGTTTGGTTGTATATATGATCATAAAAAAGTTATGGGAAAGTTGGTTAGCGGTAATACCGCAAGGTACGAGTTTAAGGTGTAGTTGCAGTGGAGTTATGGTTATGAATATTGGATCTTCAGCTGCAGCATAATTGTGTAAAGGACTTGTTCATTCATAGTCGACAATGGAGAACCCGCGTCCAGAAAAACAATTTCAACCAACTGTTTGACTGACAGTAAACAGTCGAGTTATTTTTCTGAATTTCTGGTACGATGATTCCCCTGGAGGATGGAGAAATTCAAGCTTTGAATATCTCAAGTTTTGTGGATCCACTATTGATGAATACAGATGATTAATACATGGATCTTTAGGCAACTTTGTTTCTTTCAGTCTAGCTCGAGTCATATAATCACGAGTATCTCAACACTTGTTTAGCCTTGTCATGTATTAACACTAAAGAACTTGCTGTACATTAACCTTTGTCTCCCTTTTATAGAGGTTTTTAAAAACGTAGCCATTTTTAAGACATACTCTACAAAGACACCTGCCACAAAATAGTTTGTAGACAAAAAGAGGCTTGAAAAGAGGTCCATTCATAAATAAGAGGCAGAGGCTGCTGCTTTCATTCCCAAACTATTTCTATCAACCAACTCATCAAATATAACACAAATTTGTATCTTCATATATATTCTCAATTTTAACCGTCCTCAATTCAGTTAAATTCTCAAGGTACTCATTTTATTCTTTTTAATTTTGATTATCTTCTAGGGCAAACAAAATCTTATCAAACTTTGGATTATTGGAATTATTGCATTGTAATCATCTTCACTTGCTTTTGCTTTATACATTAGGTTGAAATCGAATTAAAAGAATTTAAAAAATATGAAAGAATGCTTTATGGTATTTGATATATTACTATTCAGGCGTAAAACTCTAGGCGAATGCAGAATGCAAAGACCTGATGAGATTCATTAATGTCCATATTGTGAGCGCAATGCTCCCGAACCAAATGGTTGTGGGTTCAAGTCATGTCTAGGACATCTAAGATAGATTTGTGGTGTTTATATTGTGAGAGACTTTGTTGCCTTCCAAATAATTTTTTTTTAAAAATCCATGCCGTACGGAATTCTGAACCATTGATGGTAGTCGGATGTGGGGTTAGCCATTGATTAGCTGGACTTGGATTTTTTTAGGTCCTCTTTATCGGAGGTGCTAACTGATTATGTTTAATTGTAAATAGATATTAGGCACAATATCCTTTTAATATTTTAATGCTGAACCATAGGCTCGCTGATACGAAATTCTGATTGCAATGCTATAAATTAGCATTTCAGTTGTTATCTGGCAAACGGAAAGTGGGCCTGTTGTAGATAATTAGGTGGCATTAACTAGCAGCACGCTAGCTCATTCTTGCTTATAAACTATCGATTATGGGTACCAAACATAGATATTTTTCTAGGTTGTGATTGGCAGGCACTTGTGCAATATACTTCCCTACAGCAGTGTAGCCTTAAAATTACTTGCAAGTCCCAACCATGGCAATGATTACATCAATGGTACATGCATGTTAACAGACCAACTCAATGCTGTTTGATTAGTAACTAAATAAACAGATCTTCATCTCAAAATAGTTCTGAACAAGGAGCCTACATATCTTGTATATTTTTTCCCGGTTCACCTCGATGAGGATCTAATAGTTCTTGTTTGTCATACTTTAGGTTTGGCTATTTGTTCAAATGACATCGTTTGTGTCAACTTCAAAGGCCCTCGGGCAGTTGTTTAGTGGTGGTAGACAGTTAATCAGATGTTTAAGGAACAATCCTAAAGTGGAAAATTATGTTCAGAGTCGGTGCTTTAGAAGCCTTGCAAGTGTTGAGCCGTTGACCCCTTACTATCAACCAATTGGTGGTAGTCATGAGGTCGTACCCTTCTGTTTGCAAAATAAGCGTTTTAGTAATATTGTTCAAAGGAGAGGTTTTTTTGGCTGCGGTGATGGAGATGAAGGAAGTAAAGATTTGTCAAAAGTCCATAAAGAAAAATGTGTCATGGGGTAATACTTGCTCTTTCGTGACTCCTACTTTTCACTTCTTGCTTTCATTTGGTTATAGACGTTTATAATGTTAAATTCTTGCAGTCATGGTCATGGCTTAATTGATTCAGGTATTCTCCAGAGCAGATGTACGCAGTGGTTGCTGCTGTTGACATGTATCAGGATTTTCTTCCTTGGTGTAAACGATCAGACATAGTACGACGTCATCCTGATGGCTCTTTTGATGCTGAGCTGGAGATCGGTTTTAAGTTTCTTGTTGAAAGTTATGTCTCTCATGTCAAATTAGTGAAACCGAAAGTGATAAAGGTGATTATAAATTTAAATTAGTCTTCCTTTTCTTTTTGTTCATCTAATGACATGTTTATCGATATTTACTTTTTTTTCTTCTTACAGACAACTTCATCACAAAGTAGCCTTTTCAATCATTTAATAAACATTTGGGAGTTCCATCCAGGACCTGTCCCAGGGACATGTAACCTTCATTTCCTTGTGGATTTTAAGTTCCAGTCACCATTTTATTCACAGGTAACATTTGATGTTTGACTATTGAGTTTACTGCATAAAATACCAACATACCTTTTCATTTTTCCATTTTGGTTTATTGATTGTGTGTGCATCCGAGTCATCAAATGATGGCTTTGTGTTCCGTTTGATTCAGTTTTAGCCGTAAAAAGCGATGATTATTATATAAAAATTTATATTTAAATGCAATGTTAGGTTTTATATATATTAAGATACGGGTTACAAAATGACCCGAACGAGACACAAACCATGTACAATAAGTAAAACAAGGCCAACTAAAAAAGTATCTTGATATATTATATAAAATCCTCAAGAATATTTAACAATTTTGGGTCACGCATTAAGCTATTTTCACTCAACTAGGCATTTGTACGATACTAATTGAGAATGAATATAAACGTCTTGAACTTTGTGGCATGAAGGTTCTGTTGACAAAAGTGTAATTGGTTTATGGTGGTATTTATACAGATGGCATCCACGTTCTTTAAGGAGGTTTCATCTAAACTAGTTGGTTCATTTCGTGATCGTTGTCGTCTAATTTATGGGCCAGGTGTACCGGTCACTGAACAAAGGGCATGAAATTGAATTGGTAAACACAGCTGCTAACTCATATACTTCATTATACTGATTGTATTGTACTTGGTTTGTGTATATATGGCATTACCTTTTGTTTTCCAGTCATATTAAACACAGGATTAGACTTTATCTTACAGTTTGTTAAATGCTTAGAATGAAAAATACTTCATATGCTATGGTTTAAATGTCAATCTTGTTTCTAATCTGTGCTTTACATGTAGTGGAAGCTAGTTTTGTGAGTTTGGTGACTTGTTTTTCCGGATGATTATCCCATCTTAGTTGTCGCTTTCTGATTCATTTACTCAAAATGAGTTGATTTGAGTTATATGAAAATTTATTGTAAGAAACAATAACAAACTTTACCGTAGTCTCAAGATGAGAATCATATGTTAAAACACGCTACAAATTTGATTACTATATGGAACACATTTTAGATCTAAGCAAATTTGGAGAGATATCTGACTGATGTAAATATCCAGATACTGCAGTTTTCAGATTTGGTTGTAAATACAATATTATTACCACAAAATAAGATTTTAAAACTAATATCATTTTGATTCGTTCTCAAAACTAATATTCATACCCCACAAAATAAGATTTTAAATTATGCGAGCTCTAGTTTTAATGTATGGATCCATTTCATGTATGAATACTAAATAGTTCAGAACTGCAGATGGTAACTTTATCTTATGGAGGGTGAAATGCAGAATGCAAACACCCATGCCACAAAAGTTAGTGATTAACATTAACTGCTTTTCAACACAATATAGTAAGTTTGGTTGTAAATACAATATTATTACCATCAATGATTAAGATGATAGCAATGAGGTGGTTATCTTATCCTTAAACCAAGTATATGTTACACAAATATAGGTATAAAACAGATGGAAAATTGATATAGCTACACAAACAGCTGCTCAATCAAGTTGAATAACAGATGGACATTTGATGTTTCCTGTCACCAATAATGGTTTTATTAATCCATATCAAGTTTTTCATTTTCCATTGTCTATTTTGTTGCCCACAAAAATAGAATCTTAAATCACCAAAATGAATAATATTATGTACCAATGAAATACAAATTGCTATGTGTTACAATGGAGCATGGGTTAAATTATATATGTCACCATGCCAATTATATCTAACTATTATCTCAGGTGGCAAAGCTTGATCAGAACGGCTTTATGCATTTTGAGCTGCAGCAGGAGCAGACGCTGTGTATTTCTCTATAGCCTCTTTAATACGCACCTTATCTCTGGTCGCAAAAGCTTCCAATAGTACCCCATTTTTATAAAAATGGAAGAGAGGCACCGACTGCAGTTTATTACTATAACTCAACATTTGTACTCAATAACACAGAAAGATAACTGAGCAAATCTAACCAGCAAACTGAATCACCTTAAGCTTGTTCAAATTCATTTTGAGACAAGCAAACATGCAAATTTGCACGTTTTAAAAGTAAATTCAATAATTTAAAAAACATATTGAATACTATACCTTGATTCGAAGACGTTCTGCTATCTCTGATTGCTCATCATATTCATCAAGCACCTGCAACATGCGACACAAAGTTAAGAATCTAGTTATCACTTCAAGCTACCACATTTTACATTATTATTTACGGATATCGGTTTGTTTTGTGTATCTATATAGTTGGTAGTTAACAATGGAGACTCTTCATTTCATGTAATGTATTCCAACAAGGAAGTATACAAGTTCGTTGTTTGACTTTCATATGTCAATTTAGGCCATTATAAGTAAATTAGGAATCGCAAATGAAGATAACTCACATTATGCTTTAAGAAGATAACTGGGGCCTCTTCATCACCCAAACCCCTGCACAATTTTGCAAAGCCTTGTTCTATATATTTGCAACTACCACACGAAGTGCGATAGAAATCAACCACGACTAATGAGTTCCCTTTTTTTGCTTTTTCTATAACTGACTGTAATTCCTCTTCCTGTTTTATTTCTCTAACACATTCGACGGGGCATAGCTCCTCATCTTCATCTGACAACTCATTTGGATCGCTGTTAGACATACATGTGACTGACCAGGTTTTGTGATGATGTGAAACTGCATTTCTTTTATAACATGGTGTCTTATCCTTCGAGTTGCATATTCTCATGAAACTTGAAGAGTCCTTAAACTCCGTGTTCACATTCTTAAGTGTCATAAACTTTAAAAGGGTTTGGTGAATCATAGTTTGATGCTTCTGAACTGAAGCATGTATAGACCAAGACATTGAATTGGATGACTGTAGCACTTTGCTGTGCACAATAGAAATAGAAATTAGAGTTTCTGATGTTCTTCACCCTGGTATGTTGGAAGCGCAAAGGATAATGCACAATTCTTGATCAATCAACTGTAAAAAGAAACACTAAAATAATAAGCAGGAGTGTTCTGTGGTAGAAATGTTATATTCTTTCCTTCCCACAATAAATGTACCAATTTCTTGAGTCTTTTAATTACATAATAGTAATGTCATCGATTTAGGTCCAGAATGTTCCACTTAAATTGTCATTACATTTTGGGGGGGGGGGGGGGGGGGGGGGGGGGTGTTTCGGCTATGAAACTAACCCATTTGGGGGGGACTTAGTTTATAAAACTATATTTTCGGCTTTTTTGGACTTGTGGGCTTATATAAGTTTATAGATATGATAAATTATATAAGCATTAAGTCTAAAATATAAGCAGAAAATTGGGGCTGGTGCTTGAAATATAAGCCGAAATCAAATTGATTTCGGCTTATATTTATAAGCCCAAATTTCTGGCTTATTTTGAGCCTTGAACCCTATTTTTTCGGCTTATTTTGAGACTTGTGGGCTTATATAAGTTTATTATGATATGATAAACTTATATAAGCCCATAAGTCTCAAAATAAGCCAGAAAATTGGGGCTTGTGAAATATAAGCCGAAACAAACATCCCCTGATCAAATAACCTTGCAGTCTATGTCAAATTAAATCCTCACAACTATATTGGAACCGAGGGACTATATAGCCGTCTGGTATTATCTAAGAGCAATTGCATGTGTCGTTTTTGCAAGGCAGGGGAAAGGAAACGTTAAAGACCGACTACTTATGTAATGAATAAGTATCAGTAGATTAATATCAACCCCGAGTCCTCTCAGACCCAAAGTTGTTTATAAAGACAAGTTATAGCCGTCTGGTAGCTAGTATTGTGCATTCACAACTACATTTGAATAAATCATAGGTATGAAGAATGTAAACCTCACAGTCACAGATCGTTCTGTTCTTATGAGAATCCGACAGTCTGACCTTACCTAGCTGCCTTGAGCTAAATAGTAACAATAAATAGATATAGTCCTAAATTACATTTTCAGTTATACAGTGCAAACTTTACATTTCCACATGAATTCTTGAATCGAACAGATTGTCAAGCACTCAAGCTACATATTGAACACGATAATCCCATTTAATTAAAAATACACAAAACCATGTTCCTAATAAATATAAATCACATCTTTACTACGGACATGATCTCCATATCAGATCATGAACCATATCATGGATTTCTATCTTATCCTATATATAATATTCCTAAGATCAGACAACCCATTACATCGAACCAAACATTACACATACAGCATGACATCTAATCATGTTATATCAACTAAAGTTATACAAACAAAATAAACAAGTTATACATATTGATCAAAATTTCAAATGAAAACTTCATGCAGATGACATTCTGGTGGTATATGCATGAAATAGTACCTGCCACGTGACGAATAGCTAGAGAGCAATGGCGATACGGTGGTGATGGTGAGGAGAAAATGACAAGCCAAGACACAAGCCAAAATGTTCATCACCACACATTTGGTCACCTTCTATCCACCACTCACTCCATTATTCCACGTTTTTGAATTTTCTAACTTTGGTTACCTTGCTTTTACTTTTTTTCACAAACTAGCCACTCAAGTTTTCAACTTTACGATTGTGTCCACTATATTTATTTTCTCTTTTATCAGGCAGTCTTATCATTTTATTTTTTGTCGAACAATATAAAGACAAATTGACAATGTTGTTAGAAATTGGGTTAGGGTGTGCCATGATAATCTTGGATATCTTGTTTGAATCGTGTTAATTCACTTTCCGTATAGAGTATTTCGACCCTATTGGTGTCAGGGTATCACGAAATCCTTATCGGGATAATTCAAGAAGAAAACACTTTGTTTCTAGGCACAAGAGAACAAAGCAAGAAAAAAAGAGGAATTGTATGAATTTTCGTATGTTTTGTGAGACCAATCTTTTCAGTTATATAACATAAAAACTCAAGACAATTATTTGTAACACCCCCAAATTGGGTCGCAGCGGAATATGGGTTGAGAGTGTTACTTCATAGATCAATAGCACAAGATATATATGAGAACGACCATTTAAAAGTCGTTTAAAACCGATACATTGGATTTAACAAATTGTTTGTTACAAAAGCCCGAAGCTTCACTTATTCATTGTTCAAAATACAAAGATTATAGTCCATAACAAATATATCCTCAAAATGCAATGCGACCAACTCTTTAGTGTACATGGCTTCCAAAATATAACCACCAATGTATCACTTGCCTTGTACCTCATTGACCTCCTGAGAAAACATTGCTTTAAAACGTCAACAATAATGTCGGCGAATTCATAGGTTTGTAAAATGTATAATGTAGGACCGCAAGATTTCCCCATGATAATGCAACAGATGCAAACATCACTAAATGTAATTACGTTTCCCTAAGCTCATGACACTGAAGCTCGACATGTATGAATTGCAATATAAATTTCCGACATTGCCCGTGATGATGTTCTAACCCGCAACATCCCAAATCTGACATGGTATACGTTCGTTGTCCGGCATACCAGCACAGTGAGCATGACTCACCCGAACGGGGATGTCAATCCCAAATAGATCTATTTATAACATTCGCGCTCACAACAAGTAATTGACAGTTCATGATAATGGGCTCAGAGGGTTATCGCTACTTAGGCAAACACGTAATCGTTAAAATGTACACTTGCGTCCAATTTGTAAAACATGCATATGTTTCTCACCCCAAAACTTGTAAATCATTATAAATGTAAAACGTGGGGCTATGAACTCACCTCGAGTGAATTGATCAACAAAATATATCAGATGCGTGAAAAACGTCACGTAAGTGTCCGAGTGCAACCTAATTAATTATAGGTCGTATGAGTACTAAGTACTTTGAATAACTAATACCGTATATAATTCTATATAGCTACATCACCATCTAATTATAATTGAGAAATAATATTTATAAAATTAAAATGTTTATAAATACTACCTTAGTAAAAATGTAGTAACTTTCTCGTTTTAAGTCCGTTTGAACGTTCTTTATGTCCACGCTCTCGTATTTAAAAGATATATCAAAATATTACATTTTAATATTTTTAACTCTCTGGTGAACAGTGATTTTTACTGTTCACGAACTTTATAAAATTATTTTTATAAATTTAATTATCGTAATTCTCGTAAAAGGCATATCTTATTCGTTTTAACTCCGATTTTAGTGATTCTTTTGAGCACGTCTTCGTAATTAAAAGTTCTATCTAACTAAAATATTTTTCAAAAAGTTGCTGAGATGAACAATACTTTATTTTTATAAAATTATTTTTATAAAAGTATTTATTATCGTAAACATCCATAACTCCTTTGTTATTGATCAAATAAATATGATTCTTAATGTTTTGGAATTCTAAAAATATGTACTTTCTGTGAAAAATAATCATATATTTTTATCAGACGTGAAAAGAAATAAGTTTTTATAAAATTTCTTTTATAAAAGCATTTATTATCGTAAAACTTGCAAATGACGCATCTTCTTCGTTATAGCTCGGATTTTCGAGTTCTCTATATACCTACGATCGTCATGACATGTAGTATTTTATAAAAACATAAAATAAATACCTTATTTTTGTAATTAAAACAGAATGTTTGGATATTTTGGTTAAAATGTGTTTAAAACTTGTTTTTATAAGTTTTTAGTTTAGTAACTTTGTTACAAGTCCTCTACAACACTTTTTACTACAAGTCTCATGTATCTTAAGTCATTTAGTCCAAGAATATCAAGTCTTTACTTTTATTAATTTGTAACTTTAATAAGTAAACTTTTAAACCATTAATTTATTTACACTTTTTATAAATTAACCACCACTTGTATAATGTTTATACTTCCATTCTAACACGATCTTAACATCAATATAACATATAATAAATATATCAAACCATGATCAAGTGTAAAAATCCATTTTACATGTTAATATATTTCCTAGATGGTGATTTACTATATAAACATTATACACATAAAATCATAAATATAAAGAGTGTAGGGTTTTTAGATGACCTTATGATGAAGTATGATGAAGAGTATCAAGTTCTAAACCCTAGTTTAGAATCAAAACTCAAGCTTCTAACTAATTTCCAATGAAACCCTAATCTTGCATCATTCTTGATTTACCCTTTAAAACACTAAACCAAGCCTTAAATATACCTTAGGATACCTTAGATATGATGTTAGATCACTTGGATACTTGGTAAATAAAATTGTATGGATTATGTAAGGGTGTTTGTGTTTAGCCGTGGCTAGGGAGGAGAGAACAAGAGAGATGAGTGAAGTTTTCTACTAAGGAAATGAGTTGTGTATTTTTCTTACTGATATCCCTTACAAGGGTGCATGTTCTTTATATACCAGACTAGTCTCCAATGTTTACTATTAGAGGTGGCAGTCTTAGTAGGAACAATGGAGAGGGAATTAAAGAGAATAGGTGGTCAAATACACTAGTCATGTATTAGTCATAATAAGCCCTAGGTTGTACAAGACTTTGGTAAGATTTGTGTGTGCTAAATGTACCCTTAGGACTATAGGTTATCCAAAATTAGGGGGAGTACTAGTTGTGTCTTTGATCTTTTATGATATGTCTTGCATTATTTGAAGTCATAAGTTGTATATATTAACTGTAGACTTATAACTTATAAAGTGTATGTCCTGGTTGGGTCCTTGTATGTAAAATTCGGCTATGAAGAATAACATAGGTGAAGTTTTATAAAACTTTGAGTATTGGGTATAATAATGGGTATTTGTTGAAGCGTAGATAAGTTTTGGTGGTTCCGTGAATGCCTAAATGTATTTTATCGCGAAACGTAAACACTTTACGTAACCAATAAAAAAATAAAATATGCAAAGTTAATAATTATCCGCCAAATAATTATCTAACACTTTCTTGACATAAACCTTTAATTGTTTGATGCTCGTTTACGTTGAATGACAATTTTTAGCTTACGTGATTTAACTTAACGATTAAAATTAACAGCAAATGCGTACGAGACTAAAAATAAATAGTGAAATAAATGACATCGTAAAATGACCAAAAACACGGGGTGTTATAGTCTTCCCTCGTTAAATGAGCATTTGTTCTCAAGGCTTAAGACGCGACACTTGACGACGGTGCGGTTTTTGTGAAGAGGTGTGGATACTTCTTCCGGAATTGATCTTTACGTTCCCATGTGAACTCAGGACCTCTCCTAGAGTTCCATCGAACCTTAATGATTGGAATGCGGATTTGTTTCAATCGTTTAACTTCACGATCCAAGATTTCTAATGATTCCTCGATAAAATAGAGCTTGTCATCAATATGATGTCCATCCAACGGAACGGCTAATGGTTCGTCAACATAGCACTTCTTCAAGTTAGATACATGAAACTTATTGTGAACCCTGCTCAACTCTTGAGGAAGCTCAAGCTTGTAAGCAACGGATCCAACCTTTTCCAACACCTTGAAAGGTCCAACATATCTGGGGTTTAGCTTCCCCCATTTGCCAAAACATACTACTCCTTTCCAAGGCGAAACCTTAAGCATAACTCTATCTCCAACTTGAAATTCCATCGGCTTACGCTTTAAATCGGCGTAACTCTTTTGTCGATCACGAGCGGCTTGAATTCTTTGCTTGATCTGAATGATTTTCTCGGTTGTCTCTTGAACTATTTCTGGACCAGTGAGTTGAACTTCTCCAACCTCGGCCCAACAAACAGGTGAACGACACTTTCGACCGTAAAGTGCTTCAAATGGTGCAGCCTTGATGCTAGCGTGATAACTATTGTTATATGAAAACTCAACTAATGGCAAATGGTTAACCCAACCCTTTCCAAAGTCGATCACACAAGCACGCAACATATCCTCGAGAGTTTGAATAGTCCTCTCGCTTTGTCCGTCAGTTTGCGGATGGTATGCAGTACTCATATCCAAATTCGTACCCAAGGCCTTCTGAAGTGACCTCCAGAAATTTGATGCGAACCTAGGGTCGCGATCACAAATGATTGAGACAGGTATCCCATGCCTCGTGACTACCTCTTTCAGGTACATTCTTGCCAACTTTTCCATGGGATCAGTTTCCCTCATTGGTACGAAGATTGCGGATTTAGTAAGTCGGTCAACAATCACCCAAATGGTGTCATAACCTTGTGACGACTTAGGAAGCTTCGTGATAAAATCCATAGTGATATTATCCCACTTCCATTGAGGTATCTCGGGTTGCACCAACAAACCCGATGGCCTTTGGTGTTCAGCCTTGACCTTAGCACATGTCAAACATTTGCTAACATAGGTGGCGATGTCGGCCTTCATATTGGGCCACCAATATAGCTTTTTCATGTCCTGATACATCTTGTCGGAAGCCGGATGGATAGATTATTTTGACTTGTAGGACTCGTGCATAATCACAGTCCTCAAATCACCATAACATAGCAACCAACTCTTGCCATTTAAGCATAGAGTTCCATCAGCGCTTCCAACTTTTCCTTCGGTATATCCTTTCTGATCATACCTCCTACGTCTTCCGTTTTGAAGTTCTCTAGTTTTTGTGCCTCTATTTGAGCTTCCAGAATTTGTTTGGGTAGATTCAAACCAATAGTCATGACTAAGGCTCGAACCCGTAATGGCTTATTCCGTCCTTTACGGCTTAAGGCATCAGCCACTACGTTTGCTTTCCCCAGGTGGTAACGTATTTCACAATCGTAATCACTGAGTAACTCTAACCAATGACGTTGCCTCATCTTCAACTCCTTTTGATCAAGAATGTGTAACACCCTCAAATTTACAACGCATCAGAATACAACATTAGGGTGCTACTTCATAATATAAGTTCACGAGTCACGGTAAACTACATTCAATTTTTTTTATTAAAAAGATCAGAGTTACAAGGTCCCAATAATTTTATAAAAACTCATTTCAAAATAATCCACAACATGTTTAAGTTTCTTTAAAAGAAAACATTTTATCATATGTGCAAAGTTCACCAAGTCCACGTCCTTCGATATCCGCATTCCATCCCATCCAAGCTAGCAAGCATATACCTGAGATAAACATGCTAAAAAGTCAACGAAAACGTTGAGTGAATTCATAGAGTTTATAAACAATCATTTTGAACACAAGCATAGCAAAACATTTAGTTCATAGAACAATCACAACGATGCTAGAGCCACAAACCGAACCTTAACTGTGCCCAACCCGGAGTGATAACACTCCCAATACTAAATACAATATGTCTCCGTATGCCCTCATCAGGTACACACGCCAGACAGGTCGTTAGGCCAAAATAGATCTATTATTATTGCATCAGCGTTTACCGGTTATCGGTAATTAACGGTCCATGAAGGAAGGGCCACAACATACCACTCATAGCAACGTTCTCGTATCAAAATTACTCGTGTTCGATTTATCAAAAACAAGCATGTATCTCCCTCGCGGGTTTTTAAAACATAAAAAGATTTAAATGCGAGGCTATGAACTCACCTTGCTCGTAGGCAATAATCGAATAATCTAATAACCACGTGGCGTCAATGAACATCTTGTCGCGATCGCGAAGTTGCAATTAATCCTAACGGTAATGCTCCATTCATTTAGGGAGGTATAAGTTTTGGGGTTTTTCCGATGGATAGTTACATCGACAAGACTTACTAATAAAAAGACTCAATTTCAAATTATAAAATTTCGGTGGTTGACTAAGTGAAGTGAACCAAAGGAGTAAAAGCAAAACATATAATGTATCTTGTATATATATATATAATATATTTGAAAACGGACACGTATAGCTCAAGTCGGGAAACATATATCCAAAAGCAAACATTCGAAAACGCCTTATTTTAAATATATAATTCTTTGTAAATAATGTATATATACATATATGAAAAGGGTGATATTAATTTTAAATAATATTATTCGACACTCGTTCGGAAATTACTAAATAACTCATTAAAGATTTCTTTAATAAACGTAAAGGTACGTTTTAAGATTAAAATTTAGACAAATAATGTTTTTAAAACTTTTACAAAACTTTTAATTAATCTTTTAGTCGTGGCTTATAAAATAGTATCTTATAATTTAATGTTCCATGTTCTTAGCGGGTTTTATATAACTATATATGTAATAACCTACGATTATTATTTAGTCATTTTTATCGGTTTTATATTATAATGTAAGTTTTAAGTGAAAACACCAAGTATATAAATTTTTAGAAATTTCGGCATGACCTTGCCGTTTATACAACGTTTCCATGTATATAAAAATACATAATTTTCCCACTTTTATCAATCAATGCAACAATATTATTCTTGTCACAAAATTTGTAACTATCCAAGTTACAAAAATAACAATTATAAGTAAAACCAAACGCCCCTAACGGCGGATTACATACAAATCCAAACGCCCTTTTTAACCACTATTTCACATCGGAAAAATCAATAAATGACCAAAAATAAATTATAAGAAATAAAATTAACAAAAAGGGGGAATCACCACCACAAGCTCGACACCACCATGGTGCGGCTGTGGTGGCTATGGTGGCCACAGTCGGCTCGGCCGCCGCCACAGCGATGGCATCAAGTGGCTGAGCACAGCGAGGCACCCCCGAGGGGTTACGCCGCCACAGCCCGACACCACATGATGCGGCTATGGTGGTTATACCGTCGTCCGACCGCTACCACGATGGTGGTTTGGCGGCGAACAACCCCTATTCGACACCAAATCAAACCAAATCAACTACCCGACTTATAGTGGCTGATCCGCCACCCACAGCCCGCCACGGCAGCGGCAGCGGCTGGTAAAGCCGCCGCTGTTGTTGTGGTGCAGGCGGTGGTGCGTAGGAGAGGCGGGGAGAAGGCTGGAACGGCTGGAGAGTGCGGCAGAATCTGTAACACCCTCAAATTTACAACGCAGCAAAATACAACATTGGGGTGCTACTTCATAATATAAGCTCATGAGTCATGGTAAACTACATTCAATTTTTATTAAAAAGATCAGAGTTACAAGGTCCCAATAACTTTATAAAAACTCATTTCAAAATAATCCACAACATGTTTAAGTTTCTTTAAAAGAAAACATTTTATCATATGTGCAAAGTTCACCAAGTCCACGTCCTTCGATATCCGCATTCCATCCCATCCAAGCTAGCAAGCATATACCTGAGATAAACATGCTAAAAAGTCAACGAAAACGTTGAGTGAATTCATAGAGTTTATAAACAATCCATTTTGAACACAAGCATAGCAAAACATTTAGACTATACATAGTTGCCTATTCTAGTCCTCGCGTATGTGACTATGATAAACTATGGTAATTCTGTAATGTCGTCACATAAAATTGAATTCCCAACAGTCTCAGTATGCCCTCGCAAGGAACACACGTCTGACAGGTCGTTAGGCCAAAATAGATCTATTATTATTGCATTAGCGTTTACCGGTTAGCGGTGATTGACGGTTCATGAAGGAAGGGCCACAACAATACACTCATAGCAACGTTCACATAATAAAATCACTTGTGTTAGATTTTCTAAAACAAGCATGTATCTCCCTCGCGGGTTTTTAAAACATAAAAAGATTTAAATGCGAGTGAACCACCCCCCCTTTTTTTTTTTTCTTCGAAAGCAACATCAATAACTAATAATCATGTAGCGCTCGACGAATGTCTTGTCGCGACCGCGAAGTCGCAACTAATTCAAACGGTTTATGCTCCATTCGTTAGGGAGGAATGATATGGGGTTTTTCCGATGGATGGTTACATCGACACGACACATTAATAAAAAGACTCAATTTCAAATTATAACATTTCGGTCGTTGGCCAAATAAAATAAACAAAATGATAAAACAAGTATGTAATATATATTCCGTATATATATTCCGTATGAAAACGGACGCGTATAATTCATGTCGGGAATTATATAACCAAAGGCAACCATTCGAAAGTGCATTATTTAAGGTATATAATTCTTTGTAAGTGTTATGTATAATAAATGTGAGATATTAATTAAAATAGTATTATCCGACACGTGTTTGGAAAATTATTAAATGACTCATTACAGATTTCTTTAATAAACGTATATGTACGTTTTAAGGTTATAATTTTAAGATAAGTAATGTCTTTAAAACTTTTACAAAAGTTTTAATTAATCTTTTAGTCGTGAATTATAAAATAATATTTTATAAGTTAATAATCTATTTTCTTAACGGGTTTTTATGTAATTATAAATATAATATCTTACGATTATTACTTAGTCATTTTTATCGGGTTTATATTATAATGTAAGTTTTAAGTGAAAACGCCAAGTATATAAATTTTTAAAAATTTCGGCATGACCTTGCCGTTTATACAACGTTTCCATGTATATAAAAATACATAATTTTCCCACTTTTATCAATCAATGCAACAATATTATTCTTGTCTCAAAATTTATAACTATCCAAGTTACAAAAATAACAATTATAAGTAAAACCAAACGCCCCTAACGGCGGATTACATACAAATCCAAACGCCTTTTTTTTAACCACAATTTCACATCGGAACCGAAAATAAATTATAAGAAATAAAATTAACAAAAAGGGGATTCACCACCACAAGCCCGACGCCGCCACAACGGTGGCATCAAGCGGCTGAGCACAGCGAGGCACCCTCGAGGGGTTGCGCCGCCACAGCCCGACACCACATGATGCGGCTGTGGTGGTTGTACCGTCGTCTGACCGCCACCACGATGGTGGTTTGGCGGCGGACAGCCCCTATTCGACACCAAATCAACTACCCGACTTATTTATTTCATTTTACAATCGATGTAACCTCCATGCATGGAATAATAGGCGAGAAAAACAAGGTTTGCAAAGGGTTTTATAAGTGTTCCGCCGGCTGTGGTGGCTGATCCGCCACCCACAGCCCGCCACGGCAGCGACAACGGCTGGTAAAGCCGCCGCTGTTGTTGTGGTGCCGGCGGTGGTGCGTAGGAGAGGCGGGGGAGAAGGTGGAAAAGGAGGCTGCGAGGGTGGAGCGGTTGGAGAGGTGAGATTGCCGGAAAAATATCACCGGAAAAGTCGCCGGAAAAGATGGAGGCTCGCCGGAAAAATCTGCCGAACAAGTTTTCCGGCAGCGGCGGCTGACCGGAAATGAGAGAGAGAGGGGGAGAGGATTTTTATTTAGTGTGTGAAATATTTTTGAGAGAATGAGAAAAAAACGGGGTATTTGTTTATATATAT
>BQNB010078635.1:3642-30491 GCA_026074375.1 Tanacetum coccineum | reverse complement strand
CTTGCTTACGGAGTTGAGATCCAACAAGGATGCTAGTATTGACACTCTAATGAACATTCTTCATCTGGAAGAAACTATTGCTAAAAGATTGAGTTTGACTGAGTCACAACCTCATGTTGACCAACTAATGGTCCCCATTCATCACTCACCGGACAAAGTTATTGTTGGTGCTACCTCTCTATCACTTGCCCTGGATGTTTATAATATCCGTGTCCGGAAGATTAGAGAGAATATTGCGAATCAAAGGTCAGCTCTTCGTGACATTTTTATTCCTTTGTCTGAGTCTTTTTTTGCTGAGATTTTGACGGGTACGGAAGGTACTTCTGATGTTGTACCTGCTACTGCTGACACTACCACGACCTTGTCCACAACTTTTGCTTCTGCCAGTACAATTGCTCCTATCTCTGTTGATTATTAAAAAGTTTGTGTGTGCACGAATGACCAAGCAAAATCTGATGGGAATGCAGAGCCTTTTCCTAATGTGATGATGCAGAATTGAACATGTCCTCATAATTTGTTTAAAATATCTGGCCTTGGTTCAAGGATACATTGGATTAACAAAATACATGTTCATTACATAAGCTCATGGCTTCAAATTGTTCGACAATATAAGCAAAGATTTTGGTTTATAACAAATGTTCCCAAAATGTAATACGACCTAAATCTTTAGTATTGACTCTCTCCAAAGAGTGACCCCCAATGTATCTGGGCACCTCTTGCCGTATTGACTTGAGAAAAACATGCTTAAAACGTGAACATAAAGTTGGTGAATTCATAGGTTTATGTAATTTAAATTGTAGGACCGAAAGATTTCCAAGTGTATGATTAAGCAACAGATGCAACCATCATAAAAAGTAATTACGTTTTCCTAAGCTCATGACACTGAAGCTCGACATGTATGAATGCAATAAATTGCCAACATTTGCCTATGAATGATGTTCTAACCCGTAACAACCCAAATCCGACATGGTATACGTTTGTTGTTTGGCAAACCGGCATAGTGAGCGCTTCTCACCCAAACTGGGACGTCAATCCCAAATAGATCTATTTATAACACTCGCGCTTACAACCTATTAATTGACAGTTCATGATAAAGGGCTCAGTGGGTTATCGCTACACAGGCAAACACGTAATCATAGTATAAAATGTACACTTGCGTCCAATTTGTAAAGCAAAGCATGTTCTCACCCCAAAGATGTAAATCATTTAAATAATTGTAAAACATAGGGCTATGAACTCACTTGAGTAGGTAGTCCTCTGTGAATGATAAATATATCCAAGTATGGCAAATGAATCACACCGTTAAATACCTAAGTAAATACGGTCAGTCTTAGTCTACAAGTTTAGGCTAACGACTTAATGCATAAACTACAATAAATTGCTAGTTTATATATATACTGTTATCACTTGTGTGGTGGTGCACATGTTTATTGCATTTATATTTACTTGATGGCTCTTGGGAAAGTATACGATTACACACGTTCAAGTGTATGTTATTAATAAATATACATATTTATTAAGTCGTGGTTTAACTCGAATAATATCCGATAAATATTAATACCCGTTCGATACGTTAAGTGGTTATCAAAATCACCCTTGCTTATGAAATACCCTTAGGTTTTCTATAATTACAAAAACAGTCCCTATGTTTATGAAAATATAATATTTACACTTTAAACCCTTAGGTTTCCATATTTACAATTTTAGTCCTTTAACTTTACAACAATTACACTTTAGGTCCTTATGTTCTCAAAATAGCCCCTTAAGTTTCAGAAGTGACAAAATAGTCCTTAAAACTTTATAAAACCAGTTTTGACAGTTTTAACCCTTAAGTTTGAAATTTGCCACTTTTAGCCCCCCTTAACTTGTAAAAAGTTGTATTTTAAACCCAATTAAGATCTAACAAGTGATAATAGGTTTTATTAACTCCAATAAGCTACACAAGCTGTTGTCAGCTTATAAATAAGCTCGGATGAGCTTATTTTGGCTTATTGGACTTATTGGCTCGTTAAAGGCCCATTAAGCAAAATAATGGTCCAATAAGGATTTTGAAAGTACATAAGCTCTCATTAAGCTCATTTAAGCTTAATGAAATTGCTTGGCTGAAAAATAAGCTCGGGTGAGCTTATGTGAGCTTATTCAAGCTTGTTGGGCTCGTTAGCCCATCAACCTTAACCCAAAATGTTTCAAAGGGCCCATTAAGGTTTTATAATATGTTCCAACTTACTTTTTAGTCTTAATAGGCACTTCTAAGCTGTTTTTATTGTTCGGATTCTTTATAATCTATTAAGCTCGTTAATGGGCTTTTGGGCCCGATAAGGATTTGTTAAGGGCTTTCAAAGTATGGGCTTGATTTCAAAAGTTCCAATGGTCTTTCTATGTTCATAATAAGCTTAACAAACTGGTTGAGCTCACAAATAAGTTGTCTAAGCTTATTTGTGGCTTATGGGCTTTATTTGGTCACGGTAATGGGCTACCAAGCCCGTTAAGGGTCCAGTTTGATTTCTAATAAACATTAACGTACCATAGGGTCCATATGAGCCCAATAAGCACATTAGACTTCTTAATGAGAACCAAGAGCTTATTTGTAATCTGTGGGCTCATAGTCATGCCTTGTTGGGCCTGTTTGGTTTGGACGTGAGATATTAGGCTTGATAGGTTTTTTTTCATGAAATGCTTATTATACACGATTTTAAATAAGCTATTAGCCCATCAATAAGCTCAAATGCTTATAATAATCCACGAGTCCCCAAACTAATGGGCTATTGGGCCTGTTGGGACCAAATCCAGGTCATTTGGGTTAAACTAGACCATTAGTGGCCCGTTACACTCCCAAGTGTTTCTTAGGATTCGATATTATACTATAAATTAACGTAAGCTCATTTAGCACGCATAAGGGTCATGTTTGTCCTATGCAAATGCTTAATAATGTCGTATACACTTTCCCAAGCCACACCCTTTTGATATCACATAAGGTTTATGTTTTGTTTTTATGCCATTCATTTTTAAAAGAGACATATAAGCATGATTCAAGTTTTCCTATAGGTCGACAACTTTTAGCCCCACATAAGTAATAGTATACCTTTGTACATGCAAATAACGTGCATGCCTTGCATTTATCATGCACATGCTCACGTTAATGTACTAATTACATACCTACGTAACACAATGACTAGCAAACAACAATAAACATAAGATACGAGTACGTATAAGGTTTGTTCGTAACTTAGAAAGGTCCTAGTGATTGGTTTGAGTATATGCGAGTAGTATGGCAACCCAAATATGTTTTACATGATCAAATAACTAAACCTAGCTTCAAAGCTCATACAAATACCCAACCTTGGCTCGTGGTTCTTCTTATGACCTTGTATGAAAAGCCCTAGTGTTATTTGTTGGTTTAAATGAGGTTATGAAAGTGTTTGTTTACGTCTTATGACCCGAGACAAGAGAGAAGTAATATGGTTTACTTGTTTGAGTGTTTGTGAGTTGTAAGGTAAATGTGAGTGAGTATATATAGGCATGAGAACTAGTTATATCTCCTAGTCCCACAAACAAACCAAACTGTGCCCTAGGTTAGTGGTTTTGAGGTTTCTAGTTACTCCCTAATGGTTTTGCTAATACAACCTAGTACAATCCTTAATTACCATATATTTGTACAAGATTTACCTAGGATTTGACAAGATTTCATGGTTTGTGTATACATATATGTTGCCGCAGGTATCTAAGAGAGAAAGAGAGCCAAAAAGGTTATTATACATTGTGTATTAGCTTATCTAAGGACATTAAGTACAAGTCTTAATTAATCTCTTGATGTACAAGTACTTCGTATAAAAATTTTAAGGATTTTCTAAGTGCATATATGTATGGGACGTGTAGGATCAAAGGAAAAAGGGAAGTTTTTGAGATCTTGCTAGGATTATACAAGTACAAGGTTTAATTACCTTAAGGTGTACATGTACTTAGGAGGTTTTAAGGATTTAGCACATGTGACAAATGGTTCATGGTCGCTCTTGCCTATATTTGGCCAACATAGGTTTATTAACATAAAATATAATAAATTTTGTGTTTAGGGATTAAAGTGGGTATTGGTTTAAGTCTAGGTAAGTCTAGGTATTTCCGAGGTGTGTCTAAATGCATTTTATTACGAAACGTAACCCTTTTATGTAACCAATAAAAATAAAATGCGCAAAGTCAATAATTATCTTCCTAATAATTACTTAACACTTGTTTGATGTAAACCTTAATTTATTTGGTAACCGTTTACGTTAAATGATTATTTCTAGTCTACGCGAAAAGTTAAATTAAAAGTAAACGCGTATCGGACCAAAATAAATAGTGACGAATAATAGGAGTCATAAAATGACCTAAAATTAAGAAATGTTACAGTCTCTACCCGTTAAAAGAGCTTTGTCCTCAAAGCTTAAGGCTTTGTAGTGGATGACGAAGCCCGGTTTGTGAAAAGATGTGGGTATTTCTATTTGAACGAATCTTCACATTCCCAGGTAAACTCAGGACCTCTCCTAGAGTTCTAGCAAACCTTAACTAGTGGTATCCGGCTTCGCTTTAATCATTTGATCTCCTGTTCTATGATTTCAACGGGCTCTTCCATAAACTGGAGCTTATCGTCAACGTGAATTCCTTCTAACGGCAAGACTAATGGTTCATCAGCGTAACATTTCATCAAATTAGACACATGAAAAGTAAGGTGAACCCTGCTCAACTCTTGAGGAAGTTCCACCCTGTAGGCAACCTTCCGAACCTTGGCTAACACCTTGAAAGGTCTGACATATCTCTGGTTCAACTTACCCCGCTTACCGAATCGTTCAACCCCTTTCCAAGGTGGGACCTTAAGCATGACCCGATCCCCAACTTCGAACTCCATCGGCTTTCGCTTTAAATCAGCGTAGCTCTTTTGTCGATCCTGAGCAGCTTGAATTCTCTGCTTGATCAGGACAATCTTTTCCGTTGTTTCTTGGATCATTTCCAAACCAGTCAGTTGAGCTTCTCTAACTTCGGCCCAACATACAGATGATCGACATTTTCGGCCATAAAGTGCCTCAAAAGGTGCGGCCTTTATGCTAGCTTGATAACTGTTGTTATATGAAAATTTAGCTAATGGCAAATGCTTAACTCAGCCTTTTCCAAAATCGATCACGCAAGCACGTAACATGTCCTCGAGTGTTTGAATAGTCCTCTCGCTCTGGCCGTCAGTTTCTGGATGATACTTAGTGCTCATACTCAGGTCTGTACCTAAAGCTTTCTGAAATGATCTCCAGAAATTTGATGTGAATCTCCCATCACGATCATAGATGATTGAGACAGGTTTTCTGTGTCTTGCTACTATCCTGTTCAGGTACAACCTTTCCAACTTGTCCAATGGATCATTTTCTCTTATTGGCAAGAAGTGAGTAGATTTTGTGAGTCAATCCATAATCACCCAGATGGTGTCGAAACCTTGTGATGTCTTAAGAAGCTTGGTGATAAAATCCATTGTGATATTATCCTACTTCCACTCGGGTATTGCTGGTTGTACTAATAATCCCGATGGCCTTTGATGTTCGGCCTTGACCTTTACATACGTCAAGCACTTGCTAACATATGTGGCGATGTCAGCTTTCATATTGGGCCACAAATATAGCTTTTTTTTGTCTTGGTACATCTTTTTGGAACCGAGATGGATAGAATATTTTGACTTATTGGATTCGTGCATAATCACGGATCTTAAGTTACCGTAGCAAGGTAACCAACTTCTGCCATTTAAACATAAGGTTCCATCGGCGCGAGATTCCAACTTTTCTTTGGGTATATCCTTTCTGATCATACCACCAACGTCTTCATTCTCAAGATTCTCTGGTTTTAGGGCTTCAATCTTAGCTTTTAGTATTCATTTGGGAAGATCCAAGCCAATAGTCATAACTAAGGCTCAAACCCGAAATGGCTCAGTCTGTTCCTTACGGCTTAATACGTCGGCCACTATGTTTGCCTTCCCCGTGTGATAACAGATGTCACAATCGTAATCACTTAGCAATTCTAGCCAATAGCGCTGCCTTATGTTAAGCTCTTTTTGGTTAAGAATGTGTTGTAGACTTTTATGGTCAGTAAAAATGGTGCATTTGGTTCCATATGGATAATGTCTCCATATCTTTAGAGCAAACACCTTCGATCCAAGTTCTAAATCATGAGTGGTGTAGTTCTTCTCATGACTTTTTAGTTGTCGAGAAGTATAGGCAATCACCTTCTCTCTCTGCATCAATACATCACCTAAACCCTTGTGTGAAGCATTGCAATAGACCACAAAGTCTTTGCTTCCTTCAGGTAAAGCCAGAATTGGCGTACTGCACAACTTCTGCTTTATTAACTGGAAAGCATTTTCCTCCTTTTCTCCCCAATCGAATTTGATTCCTTTCTGAGTAAGCTTTGTCATTGATTTAGCAATCTTCAAAAATCCTTCAATAAACCTTCGATAGTAACCAGCAAGACCTAAAAATTAGCAGATCTCCGTAGGTGTCTTAGGAGATGCCTAATCTTTGATAGATTCTATCTTGGCTAAATCCATATGAATACCTCTGCTATCAATGACGTGATTGAGAAATTGTACCTTCGGAATCCAAAATTCACATTTTGAAAACTTGGCATACAACTTCTCCTTCTTAAGTAATTCCAAAATCGCCTTAAGATGTTCTTTGTGCTCTTTCTTGTCCTTTGAATAAATAAGTATGTCATCGATGAAGTCAACTACGAACTTATCCAAGTAGGGCTTACACACTCGGTTCATGAGGTCTATGAATACTGCAGGTGTGTTTGTTAGCCCGAATGGCATAACCTGAAACTCGTAATGAACATACCAAGTTCGAAATGCCGTCTTTGGAATGTCTTTCTCTCGTACTCTAAGCTGGTGATAACCCGATCTCAAATCTATCTTCGAATAAATACTAGATCCTTGGAGTTGATCAAATAAATCATCGATCCTCGGGAGTGGATAACGATTCTTCACTGTCAGCTTATTTAACTCACGGTAGTTAATGCACATCCTGAATGACCCATCTTTCTTTTTGACGAACAAGATCGGGGCTCCCTAAGGTGAGGAACTAGTTCTTATGAAGCCCTTATCGGAAAGCTCTTGTAGTTATTCTAACAATTCCTTCATTTCGGACAGATCCAGTCGATACGGTGCTCGAGCTACGTGTGCGGCTCTAAGAATTAAATCGATCTGGAATTCCACTGGTCGAGCTGGAGGAAGACCTTGCAAGTCCTCAGGAAACACTTCTGAAAAATCCCAAATGTTTGGTACATCCTTAAATTGCTTTCCTTCTGACTTGTCCTCCTCCTTCTTGGCGGATATCCATGCTAAAAAGATTTGACATCCTTTCGTCATGTACTCTTGAGCTTTTAAACATGAGATAATGGTCAACCAAGATTCTCTGCTATTGTTACTTTTGTTTCCACAAAAAATCATGGTTTCATTCCCATAGGGAATTCTAACAAGGTTCTCATCACACACGATCATGGCGTGACACCTTTTAACCAATCCATGCTGATAATAACATCGAAACTACCCAGTTCTACGGGCATTAGGTTTATATTGAACAGATGGTTTAAGAAATTTAAAGTACAACCCCGCATAATATTGTTTACCTTGACTATCTTCCCATCAGCTAATTCCACATCATAACTATTTTCTAATAGGGTTAGGGCGATGTCAATCAGGGAACTAAACGCAGTAGATATAAAGCTTCTATCGGCACCATTGTCAAATAAGATAGATGCATATCAGTCGTTTAAGAGGAACGTACCCGTGACGACATTTAAGTCTGGGTCCCTCGTTGCATTCCCTTTCTTCTCTGCATTCCCAACTGCATACACCCAGCCTTGTGCACTCCTATTTCCCCCATCCTTATTCTTCAACTTTGGACAACCTCTCTTGAAATGTCCTAGAGCTACACATTCAAAACAACCATTCCCTTTGGGATTTGCCCCATTGCCCTTCTGAGTATTAGCAACATTTATGTTGCCAGAACTCCTGCAGTCGTGGGCAAAGTTCCCTACCTTGTTGCACTTGTGGCACTTCTGAGTACACGGACCATTGTGGTGAAAATGGTACTTGGTGCACTTAGGCAAAGATCCTCCACACTGCTTCTTTTCACCTGTCCCCATATTGTAGACCTTGGCGACATTCTGCCTCTTGAAGGGTTGTTGTTGGTGACCATGGTTGTTTCTGGATGAATCATCAGCCTTCCTTTTGTTTACAGACTTACGGAGTTTCTGATCCATCAAGTCATTGGCCAAGTCAATAGTCTCATCCAATGTCTTGGGTCTGGCAGACTTGACATTTCCATAAATGTTATCAGGAAGTCCACTGATGTACTTGTAAACCTTATCAGTTTCATTAGCAACGAACTTGGTACATATCAGGGTTAGCTCTTGGAAACGTTCAGTGTATGTTAGAACATCATTCCCTTTGACCTTTAGGTTCCACAACTCGATTTCTAGTTTATTAATTTCACCCTGTGGATAATACTTGTCTGTCATTTTCTTCTTGAGTACTTCCCAAGTCATTGAATATGCCTCAGGACCTAAGGTTCTAATCTAACCATTCTACCAAGTCAAAGCAACACCTAACAGAGTGCAGGTGGTAAACTTAACCTGATTTTCAATAGCACAATCACTGATATTGAAGACTGACTTTATCTTTTCAATCCACCTGGTTAAACTGACTATGCCTTTAGTCCCTTTGAAGTTCAAAGGTTGACATTTCATGAAGTCAGCGTAGAAACAAGGGCGTGCAGTTTGCACATTCCTTCGTTTATCCCGTGCAAACTGTGGCTTCCATCTCCATTGGTGGAGTTTCGTAAAAGGGCTTGATCAATCATAGCTTGAACGGATTATGGAGTCATGTTGTTTGGGTTGGTGTTGTTAGGTGGGTTATTCGGTCCTCTTCTTGTCACAGGTGCCATGATTCGTCTAAATCACAAGAGACAAAATGTGTGGTCATAATCATGACAAAATATATAATAATTTACAGATGATACAACATAAGAGCAGTATATAGTACAACATAACACATCTATTTCATTCATAACTTGGAAAATTTTACATGAAATAGTTTTTTGGTACACCAAATATAATATAAAAGTTCTAAGGCTATGCTAGCGGGGAGAACCCCTAACACTTAACATGCCTAAACAATAGCCTAGTAAAAATAAAATGACATAAACCACTAGATGTGACAATCAGCATCCCTAGTAGCCTCCTAGTGATCTGGAGCTCCAGCATCTGATCCTGGCTGTCTAGCTCTCCTATGCTGCCCTCGCAGTGCTAACAACTTGGCCTGCATGTTACTCATCTCTTACCTCATGTCTCTTATCACTCAGAGAGTCTCTGCCATCTGTACTTGACGCCTAAGGTTAGTCTCTCGAAGCTCTGCCATCTCAGCCTGCTGCATCTGGAAGCGAGTCTCATGTACCTGGTGCTGTATCTGAATAAGAGTACCTTGAAACTGTAGCTGCGTCTGATGTGCATGGAGCTGAAACTCGTGTGCATATACCTGCTCACAGTAGGTCTGAAGCTCAATGGACTACTTGACTCAATCCTATCGCATAAGCCCAAGCCTCTCAAGAAGCATAGGCCTCCTCCTCTACAATTTGTATGGTCTCCTGATGAGCTATCCTATCCTTCATAAGCAAGTCAACTAGCTGCGAGTCTATGGTAACTCGCTATGATATGCGAGTCCTACCCTCCTAAGCATCCTCTAATAGAGCATATAAGTCTTTTGTATCATGCTCATGAAGCTCTGTAACCCTAGTATTGACCTCTCCCAAGGTCATAAGTGCTATCTCAGGAACTGCCTCGGGCGGATCTACCCAAGTATCCCTAATACCATACCCAACCTTACTAATCCCCTATCATCTTGCTTCAGCATCCACGGTGCTGACAAACCCATAATCTATCCCTCGACCTCTGATAGGTCTAGTAGTAGAACTCTCCCCGATCTCATACCTGGGGCCTAGAGTAGACAAACATAACCTCTTGCGAGGTGGCAGCTCAGACTCGAGAACATCATCCCTACAGTCAATAGGTAGTGGTATGTATATAGATGGTGGTAGTGGTAGTAGTGGAGGTGATGATAATGCGGCAGTAACTGCATCAATCAGGGCCTGAGTAGAGGCTATCCTGAGTGTCTGGGTTTGGGTTGGACACCTAAATGATGGTAGTAATGGTGATGGAATAGGTGGTGGTGATGAATGTGCAGATGGGGCCGTATACCTAGCAAGGCACTCCCCTACAGAGGGTGGTGATAGTGAGATAGGTGGTGATAGTGATGGAGTAGGCATGGCTAGAAGTCTCTCAACCTCTGCGTCTGGTGGAAGGGATATCGAAGCCTGAAGCCGGATAGTAATCCTAGCTCCAGTGGTAACAATGTCAGTAGAGGGTGGTGGTATAACATGCTCTATTCCTTCAGGTGGGGAAACAGGCTCAATAGTAGGTACAACAACAGCGGAGTTGGCCGAAGCTAAGTGCTCCTCCTCATCCTCATCCCCCTTATCTTCATCCTCTTCATCCTCATCATCGGCGTCATCCCCAGATGAATCGCCGTCATCATCATCTCCATCCTCTCCCCTATCTATAGGATAGTCAACAGGACCATCCTCTGTCTCATCGTCCTCATACTCCTCTGGATCCTCTTCTAGATCTGACTCAACAACATATCCTGGTGACTCAGCTGTAGGTGAATCAACAGGGGGTAATGGCTGCTCCTCAACCAGAAACACATGCTCATCCTCTAATGTATATACTCAGGGTATATAGGCTCTGGCACGTAGTCAGGATCATGTGGTTGTATGAACATAGGCTCACGCTCACCCTCGTCCCGTGGAACTAGCGGTGTCTGTGGCTCCTCAAAGCCTGGTATGTAATCCGGTGATGGTGGGGCTACTGGGTGCATAGGGAGTCCATTGTATCCTAATACGATAACTCGTCGAGAACCTCTATTAGATATCTCCTCATCGGCTCCCCAAAATACCCTCCTTGGCTCAGAGTCGGTGTAGACGAAAGTGTAGGTAACCACAGATGATGCAGAAGACATGACTGCTGTAAAAACAAAAATAACTTATATAAGTATTACTTATAAGACTCTTATAGTAATATACGTAGTATAATTTATATACGCGTATATCAATCACGCAAGCACTTAGTAAACTACTAATGCTAAAATAATGTATGTCATGTAAGCACATGTGCTAGATTGCAAACAAGTAATGTATGTATGTCTCGTGCAAACCCCATTTATGAATGCAGTGTTTGAAAATGGTTATAGTCTAGACAAAAACTTTTGACCTGGTTCTCTATAACCTTGGCTCTGATACCAATCTGTAACACCCCCAAATCTGGGTAGCAGCGGAATGTTGAATATCCGAGGGCGTTACTTCATAGATCAATAGCACAAGATATAAGAACGACCACTAACGTGTCGTTTTAAAAAGATACATTGGATTAACAAAATACTTGTTCATTACATAAGCTCCATGCTTCCAATTGTTCGACAATAATAAGTTAAATATTCGGTTTATACAAATTTTCCAAAATGTAATACACCCCAAATCTTAGTATGACTCTCCAAAGAGTGACCCCCTATGTATTCTTATGGCACCCTACGTGCTTATTGATCCTAAGAAAACATGCTTAAAACTCAACATAAAGTTGTGAATTCAAAGGTTTTGTAAATGCAATTGATGGATCGCAAGATTTCCAAGTGTAATGATTATAGCAACAGATGCAAACATCATAAATAGAAATTACGTTTCCTAAGCTCATGACACTGAAGCCGACAGTAATGAATGCAACAAAATTGCCAATATTTGCCCGTGAATGATGTTCTAACCCGCAACATCCCAAATCCGACATGGTATAAGACGGTTTGTTGTCCGCAAAACCGGCATAATTGAACGCTACACACCCAAACGGGGATGCAATCGCCTAAATAATATCAATTTATAACACCACACGGTCACAATCTAGTAATTGACAGTTCATGATAATGGGCTCAGTGGGTTATCGCTACTTAGGCAAACACGTAATCATTGTATAAAATGTACACTTGCGTCCATTTGGTTAAAACAAGCATAAATCTCACCCCAAAGATGTAAATCAAGTTAAATAATTATAAGCATGATGCAATAATCTCATCCTTAGTAGGTAATCCGCCGTTAATGTAAATATATCCAAGTATGGCAAATGGATCACACCGTCAAATACCTAAGTAAATACGGCCAGTCTTAGTCTACAAGTTTAGGCTAACGACTTAATGCATAAACTACAATAAATTGCTAGTTTATATATACTGTTATCACTTGTGTGGTGGTGCTCATTTTTATTGTATTTGTCCTTACTTGATGGCTCTTGGGAAGGTATACGATTACACACGTTCAAGTATATGTATAAACGTTATTAATAAATATACATATTTATTAAGTCGTGTTTTAAATTCGTATAATATCTGATAAATATTATAACTTGTCTGATTCGTTAAGTGTTTGTTAAAATCACTTTCATTCATAATTAAGTTTCAGAAGTGACAAAACAGTCCTTAAAACTTTATAAAACCAGTTTTGACAGTTTTAACCCTTAAGTTTGAAATTTGCCATTTTTAGCCCACCCTTAACTTGTAAAAAGTTGCATTTTAACCCCAATTAAGATCTAACAAGTGACAATAGGTTTTATTAACTCCAATAAGCTACACAAGCTGTTGTCAGCTTATAAATAAGCTCGGATGAGCTTATTTTGGCTTATTGGCTCGTTAAAGGCCCATTAAGCAAAATAATGGTCCAATATGGATTTTGAAAGCACATAAGCTCTCATTAAGCTCATTTAAGCTTAATGAAACTGCTTGACTGAAAAATAAGCTCGGGTGAGCTTATTTAAGCTTATTCGAGTTTGTTGGGCTCGTTAGCCCATCAACCTTAACCTGAAATATTTCAAAGGGTTCATTAAGGTTTTATAATATGTTCCAACTTACTTTCTAGTCTTAATAGGCACTTCTAAGCTGTTTTTATTATTCGGCTTATTTATAATCTATTAAGCTCGTTAATGGGCTTTTGGGCCTGATAAGGATTCGTTAAGGGCTTTCAAAGTGTGGGCTTGATTTCAAAAGGTCCAATGGTATTTCTATGTTCATAATAATCTTAACAAACTTATTGAGCTTACAAATAAGTTGTCTAAGTTTATTTGTGGCTTATGGGCTTCGTTTGGTCACGGTAATAGGCTACCAAGCCCGTTAAGGGTCCGGTTTGATTTCTAATAAACATTAAGGTACCTTAGGGTCAATATGAGCCCAATAAGCACATTAGACTTCTTAATAAGCACCAAGAGCTTATTAGCAATCTGTGGGCTCATAGTCATAGCCTGTTGGGCCTGTTTGGTTTGAACATGGGCTATTGGGCCCAATAGGGTTTCTTTTCATGCAATGCTTATTATCCACGAGTTTAAATAAGCTATTAGCCCATAAATAAGCTCGAATGCTTAAAATAAGCCACAAGTCTCCAAACTAATGGGCTATTAGGCATGTTAGGCCCAAATGCGGGTCGTTTAGGTTAAACTAGACCATTAGTGGCCTGTTACACTCCCTAGTGTTTCTTAGGATTCGATATTATACTATAAATCAATGTAAGCTCATTTAGCACGCATAAGGGTCGCATTTGTCCCATGCAAATGCTTAATAATGTCGTATACACTTTCCCAAGCCACACCCTTTTAACATCACGCAAGGTTTATGTTTTGTTTTCGTGCCATTCATTTTTAAAAGAGACATATATGCCCAAGTCAAGTTTTCATATAGGTCGACAACTTTTAGCACCACACAAGCAATAGTATACCTTTGTACAAGCAAATAACGTGCATGCCTTGCATTTATCATGCACATGCTTACGTTAGTTTATTATTTACATACCTACGTGACACAACGACTAGTAAGCAACAATGAACGTAAGATACGAGTACGTATAAGGTTTGTTCGTAACTTACAAAGGTCCTAGTGATTAGTTCGAGTGTATGCGAGTAGTATGTCAACCCAAATGTGTTTTACATGATCGAATAACCAAACCTAGCTTCAAAACTCATACAAATACCCAACATTGGCTCGTGGTTCTTCTTCTTACCTTGTATGAAAAGCCCTAGTGTTATTTGTTTGTTTGAATGAGGTTATGAAAGTGTTTATTTGCGTCTTATGACCCCGAGACAAGAGAGAAGTAATATGGTTTACTTGTTTGAGTGTTTGTGAGTTGTAAGAAGTGTTTAAGGTAAATGTGATTGAGTATATATAGGCATGAGAGCTAGTTACATCTCCTAGTCCCACAAACAAACCAAACTGTGCCCAAGGTTAGTGGTTTTGAGGTTTCTAGTTACTCTCTAATGGTTTTGCTAATACAACCTAGTACAATCCTTAATTACCATATATTTGTACAAGATTTACCTAGGATTTGACAAGATTTCATGGTTTGTGTATACATATATGTTGCCGCGGGTATCCAAGAGAGAAAGAGAGCCAAAAAGGTTATTATCCATTGTGTATTAGCTTATCTAGGGACATTAAGTACAAGTCTTAATTAATCTCTTGATGTACAAGTACTTAGTATAAGATTTTTAAGGATTTTCTAAGTGCATATATGTATGGGACGTGTAGGATCAAAGGAACAAGGGAAGTTTTTGAGATCTTGCTAGGATTATACAAGTACAAGGTTTAATTACCTTAAGATGTACATGTACTTAGGAGGTTTTAAGGATTTAGCACATGTGACAAATGGTTCATGGTCTCTCTTGCCTATATTCGGCCAACATAGGTTTATTAACACAAAATATAATAAATTTTGTGTTTAGGGATTAAAAGTGGGTATTGGTTTGAGTCTAGGTAAGTCCAGGTATTTCCGGGGTGTGTCTAAATGTATTTTATTGCGAAACGTAAGCCTTTTACGTGACCAATAAAAAAATAAAATACGCAAGGTTAATAATTATCTTCCTAATACTTATATAACACTTGATTGACGTAAACCTTTATTTATTTGGTGACCGTTTACGTTAAATGATTATTTCTAGTCTACGCGATTTAGCTTAAAAGTTAAATTAAAAGTGAACGCGTATCGGACTAAAATAAATAGTGACGAATAATAGGAGTGGTAAAATGACCTGAAATTGAGAAATGTTACATCAATATTGGAAATGGTGGTAAGAAACAAGATAGAGGTTAGCATGGAGTTAATACTAAATATAAACTTGTTACGCGTCTGTCTCGAAAATGTCATCACCAAGTAAGCATAAGGAAACCCGTAAGGGTAAGAATGTCACTACGAGTAATATACTTTCGAATTCAAGTAGGGGTGCCACACCTAATGAGGCATCTACTTTAAAAGGTGGTGATACGGTGAAAACGACTAACTCGTTTGTATTATTGAACTCTTCTGAAGTGGACCCTACGACTCATGAAGAGCCCTCAGATCCAAAAGTTAGTATGCAAAGGGTTGGTGTTGGGAAGTCTAGTTGTAGGTTAACAAGGATAGTGAGAGTGACAGAGAGGAAGTTTATCGAAACTGTGCATTTCGTGGCATCTAAAGGTTTGAAATAAGGTAGTGGTATATGAAATAAGAGCCTATATGAATAGTGGAAGGAAACAATTGATGATGATGATGATGATGAGTATGATCCATATGATGACGATGTGTACAATACTCATGGTCTATCTGAAGAACAAAAGGCTATTTGTGACGCTTTGGATATCAACATTCATGGTTGAAGAAAATAGTTGGTTCTATTTGGTGTTGTGCTAAGTCAAATGTAATCTAGTAGTAGTTGTTCTTCGTTAGTGGAGGTAGTTCGCTTTGTTATGTTAGCTTTATCGTTTATGTAACGGGATGAGATGTGTAATATCACGCACATCCCATGTACTTAAACGTTTTTTTAAAATAATCTATTTACCGTGTGTAATAAACTCTAAAAAAAATATTGTTCTGTGAACTATATACCACATGCATGTGTCACACAACATCCCATTCTTTATCTAAGGCTACACGGTATAGTAACCAACTCACCATTCAAAAGCAAAGTGACTCCCAAAATCCTTAGGCCGTTCCACATAAGTCACGCGCGACTTATGTCTAACCTAGTGAGTGGCTCACCACCGTGAGTGAAATGTGACTTGGGCCCCACCTTTTTTGTTACGGTTTGATTTATTAAAAATAACTTTTTAAAAAAACCCCCTTTTTTACCTATAAATACTCACTACTTTACCCATTTTTATACACATCTCTCTCAATTTATTTATACACACTTATCACATTTTACATTTAATCAAAATGAATTCGTATACGTTTATGGGCCTAGATGATGTAGAAGAAGGAGAAGAAATTAGTAGCCGCAAGAAAAGTTTTATTAAACGAGCCATTGCGTATATTAAGACGAGACGACAAACTACTCGAGTGCCGAGAAACATCATAACTAGAGATCGTGCTGGTTCTCATGAGCGTCTAGTCATCGCCTTTTTTACCGAGGCCCCGAGGTATGATGAAAAACGATTTCGGCAGACGTTCCGAATGGTTCGTTCACTTTTCAACCGGATAGTGAATGCGGTAACTAATCACTCTGCATACTTTCAAAGTAATCCTGATTGTACTGGAAGAGAAGGCATTTCTCCGTTGATAAAGTGAACCTTTGCAATTCGTCAATTGGCATACGGCGTTAATGCTAGTTTTCTAGATAAATATATGCAAATAAGTGAGAGATCATCACGTAAGGCGCTTGATAGTTTTTGTTAAGCTGTTATGGAGATTTATGGTCCTGAGTATTTGAGGAAACCTATGGTGACTGATGTTGAAAAACTTTATCGGCATCACGAAGTAAAGCACGGGTTTCCGGGGATGTTAGGAAGTCTTGATTGCACGAATTAGGAGTGGTTCAGTTGTCCGTATGCCTTTAAAGCGCAATACGTTAGACGTGATCATGGTTCGAATTCGTTCATTCTGCTTGAAGCCATTACGTCACAAGACTTGTGGATATGGCATGCTTTTTTTGGTGTTGCTGGGTCGAACAACGACATCAATGTTTTGTATCAATCCCCTTTATTTAA
This sequence comes from Tanacetum coccineum, assembly GCA_026074375.1. Lineage (NCBI taxonomy): Eukaryota > Viridiplantae > Streptophyta > Magnoliopsida > Asterales > Asteraceae > Tanacetum > Tanacetum coccineum. The sequence goes on along the minus strand of BQNB010078635.1, from coordinate 13,384 downwards.
CGATCTCAAAACCGGACGAGCACCTGAGATTCTTTTTGTGGCTAACGGCGTAACTTACCCATCTGGATACTATCTTATTGACGAGATATATCCGGAATTGGCGACACTAGTTAAAACGATTCCAGAACCAGCTGATGATGACCACAAGCGAATTTTGTATAAGAAAAAGCAGGAATTGGCAAGAAAAGATGTGGAACGAGCGTTTGGTGTTCTTAAGAAGAAATGGGCAATACTAGCCAATTCCACACGAGCTCTAAAAAAAGCTAGAATTGTTAATATGATGTACACATGCATCATATTGCATAATATGATTCGCAAATACAATGAAGTTGCGATATCTCCTACATGGTTCCCGGAGGAAGCACATCAGTCGGACGACCCGCTACGAAACGAAGAACAAGTGCAACGAGTTATGAGGTGGATCAGATCATCACAAGCTCATCAAAATCTTCGACACGATTTGATCGAACACTTGGCTCAAAATGCTTAGTTTTAGCTTTGTTTGTTTCGTACTTTGTTATGTATTTTTATTTTCGTATTGTATTTTTTTATGTAATGTTTTTAATGTATGAATAAAAGTTTTTAATCACGTTTACGTTTTTATTAATTTCGTACGTTTACATTTTTATTAATTTCGTACGCTTACGTTTTTAATTTATGAATGAAAGTAATTAAATAAAAAAATGATGTGTAAGGTGAGTTTGGTATGAAATGTGAGAGTGTTAAAACGGTTGAAAGGTAAGTGGTAAAGTTGGAGAGAGAAAACTGACGTGGCGCTGAGGTGTATGGTGACTTTAGCTTCCTTATACCATCTAGCCTAAGTGGCAACAAATTAAATGTGGTTATTAACCACTTAGTCGGCATGTAATAGTTACTCAACATCTATATTAATCCTTTCGATCTTGTTATGTCTAAGATTAATTATACGTCACAAACATATCTTCTTCTAAAGTTGCAAATTTGTGTTTGTCCAAACAATGCTAGGTATACATATTTGATGCATATATAGTATAAGTTTATAATCAAATCGGCAATAGCACTTACGATCAATAACTAAGCTAAGAATCTAATTCTACATTTTAATTTTATTTGTGTACACTAAGGCTGATCACAGTCTGAAAACTGAACCGGATCGACTAAGACCGGACCTGCCCGAACACCGACTTGGTCTATGTAACAATTCGTAATTTTTGGTCATTATTTAACCTCGTACTTCTACTATTTGTTTTAATTTTTCATAAAATTTACTTTTTCGGTAACCGGATAGGTTATCCCGCATACGTCATAAAACGTATATTAAATATGAACCCGACTTTAGACTAAGCATTAGTCTACGTGCTCTATGTATTTTTATTATTTTTCATATGTATCTTATATGTTACAATTTTATTTTTAACATTTACATTTACTATTCGTGATTGCATCTAAACTTTTACAACATTATACCTTTTTACCCATTAACTCTAATACTACCTACCTATTCAAAAAATTTAACAAAAACTAAACATTGTGCCCACTCCGGCTAAACCACTGATTGTGTCGTTGTGAGGTTGTAGTTTATGATAGTTCAAGTTTTAAATTTATATTTTGTCGACTTAACCTAAAACAACACTTTAACGGGCAGTGTACCCGGTCAGATGAAGTTTCGTGGTAAGTAGGGTGTCGATCACTAAAAGCGAGAACTAATCTTTTATTTTATTAATATTTTGGTTGACTAAACTAAGTTAATTTAAACTATGTTAATTATATTCTATGTTAAACCTATGTTAATTTTAATTCTAACGGATAATGGGGGGTTTCAGCCTGAGAGACTGGCACAGGTTTGTGGTAACTTAGATCAACTTAAGACACAATAACACACGCAAGAAAACAGACAAAAGATAGAAGAGCGGTCTATACAAATATAAGAAAATTGTATTAACCATGATTAATCCAATTATAATGTTGGTTTGTTTATTTAGTGCAATGAATACTTATCTCGAGGCGGCATATCATTCTTAAGACTTAGGCGTTACTTCTTCCTAAGACCTAGACACGTAGAATTCTGTCACAATTAAACGCATCCTCATAAAGCATCCTATTTGCTGATTATAATCTATCTTAGGGGTTAAAGCAATAGTGATCTTGTTAAACCCTAACTCATAGAGACTTTACCCACTTACTGCTTAATGGCAATTTATATTCTAGTAGTCCACTGGTCAAGTTTTTACCAATTGATTAAGAACGTACTCGTTGATCCTAAGGGTCACATGCCGGTCCAACTAAGCTCACTAATCTAAAGGTGAAGATAGGTCATTATTTGTGATCCTATTGGTCTAGATATATAAATTACTATATGGAGAGTCATCCCAGTGTAACACCCCCAAAATAGGTCGTAGCGGAATAAGGGTCCGGGAGCGTTACTTCATAATACCATTGCACAAGACTTAAGAGAACGACCTCTAAATGTGTCGTTTGAAAATTAATCTTGTAAAGTTTGGACTCCAATGCACATTAGTTATGTCAAGGATCTAATTTACCTGAGAAAAAACATGCTTAAAAGTGTCAACATAAAGTTGGTGAGCTCATAGGTTTGTGTAAGTATAAATGTGAATCACAAAACTATATATATACAAATTTACTGTATTACAAGTCCCGCCCATACAAGACTTGCAACGCATAAACTTAAATATATGGATTTTCTTAAAATGTGTATAACCACAAACCACACAAAATGCGTTTGTTAAAATGTTGAAATCTGAGATTTGTAAAGTATGTATGACCATTTCAATCCTTATAATAGTCATCACGAAAAGTGTAAGTATGAATTAACGGGCAAGATTTTCAAGTATTATAACGTACTTGTGCACATATCTTGAAAAGTAATTTCAATTGAACCCTAGAAGTTTTATGACTGCTGACGGCTTCATGACATGTAAGTATGCCACTTTTTGGTTTTTAAATTCAAGGCGACAGTAAGAGTTTTACGTACTTATGTAGTCAATCGCTCCGACATGGATAAACGAACGGTTAGTTCGAGTCTCGAACTAGTGAGGGCTGATCAACCCTAACGGGGATAATCACTCCCTCTAATAGATCTATTTTATAACACTCGCTAGGGCATTACCAAGCAGTAATTAACAGCTCAGTTCTACTTAGGCAATCCGGTAATCATCAAAGTATAAAGTAAAGTAATATATTTGCGTCCATAAGTAAAACCAGTGATGTATCTCATTTCGAGATGTGTAAATGAGTATGTAAATGAATTTGTAATCAAACATGTAAAGTGAGTTTGGTAAAACGTTCATGGTAAAAAAACAGAATAGTTTCGGAATGAGGATATGTAAACAATTATATATGAAAATGTGTAGAGTCAAACGAGATACAGGAATGAACAGAGAATTTGCTGAGAGTTCCAACGCTATGGTAAACACAATAAAATTTCTAAAGTAAGATAAAAAAGAGCATTGTAAATGAATGAGTAAAACAAATGTAGAGCAAGCCTGTACATCTCCCCCGAAATTTGTAAAGTAAATGTAAAACCAGTGAAAGAGGGCTTATAAACTCTACGTCAGGAATGAATGGTGATTTTAGCAAAAACAACAAAGTTAATCGTCACGAAAGTTAAGAAATGGGGGCGAGCCTAATTAATTATAGTCTATAAGTAAGTGTATAAATAAATACAACATGGAATAATTTTAAGAGTTACATCACCACCAACTAGTTTTGTTTATTTAATTGATAAAAAGGTCAAAACATTTATTTAATGGATAGAGTCATACTGTTAAATAAAGGTTTAATCTTTGTATTTTCGTAAAGAAAATTTATTGTTGTCCGACAATTCGATTATTCGTTAATAATAACTTGATTTAATTATTTTTATTTTTTTATAAAATAATATTATATAAGATAGTTTAATGCTTTATAAAATGATATTTAAAAACATATATAAATATTATATAATTGAAACCATAATATTTCTTAATGTTTTTATAGCCTAAACGGACCAAAAAACACTCGTAAATCATATTTTAAAATGTTAACAGCTTATCGTAGTTTTATAAAAATGTAGAAAAATGTTTATAAAAAGTAATTAGTTTTTGTAATTTCTATTTATCTGAAATCTTTAAAAACTCATAACTTGCTTGTTTTAACTCTGTTTCGCTTGTTCTTTATATGATGAGATCGTGACGAGATAAACTATCCAAATAAAATACTCACAGATTTTATAAAAATCTATGTCGAAACAGTAAATTCAAAACAGTTTATAAAATCATTTTTATAGCTTTAAATCCTACAAAACTCATAACTCCTTTGTTTTAATTCCGTTTTAGAGTTTAATTATATGCACGGTTTCCTATTGAGATGATCTATCATAATACAATATTTTAATATTTTTACCATATTCGAAACAGTACCATTTTTTATAAAACTATTTTTATAAAAACACTTTTATATATTTAGATATCGAATCCTAATCAAATTTTCTCGGTGCTGTTAACTAGCTTAAATCCGTGATTTTGTGGTTTTAAGTAGGGGGGGGTGGGGGGGGGGGGGGGGGGGGGGGGGGAGGGGGGTAGTGGGGGGGGGGGGGGGGGGGGGAGGGGGGGGGGTGGGGGGGGGGGTTGGGGACCCAATCCCGCGTGGTGAATAAAATTCATAACGACTTCGTTGATATGCTTCGTTTTTCGAGTTTCTTTATATCATGGAATCCAATGAAATGCACTATTAAAAACATAGGATTATTATATTAATAAAAAATTGCGATAGTAACGAAATAATTAAAACAATTCTTATGTATATGTAAGTTTATAAACAATTTTATATAAATTATTACTTTATTAAATTTGTACATACCTCAAAATTTAATTAATAGCCACATGTCTACCATATATTTTGGGTCCTCAAGTTCATGTCCATCATTCTTGTCAAAGTACAATGTCCTCATAATAATTTGTGTATAAACTTTATAATTAAACTTTCAACAATTAGAATTTTTAAAATAAACTAAATCGATAATTAAGCCAACACATATTTAAAGGTATATTTTGCATTTTAAACATCAATTCATCATAGTTAATTATATATGTCAATTGTGTACAGGTTGTTTTATTTTTATAAACTTGATAAAATAAAATCCTATATGGTGATTAACAATATAAATTTTAAATATAAAATGAAATTGAATAATTTGAAAATATTAGGGTTAATATAGACCTTAAGGATAGTAGTATGAAGATGATTAACATACAAACAAACCTCAAAATGTAACCCTAATTCAGAAAACCTAAATTCCGTTCTTAATAAAACCCTATGATTATTCAACACATAAGCTTCCAAATCACCTTGATATACCTTAGATATTACCCTTGATAACACTAGTATACTTGTAATCTTTGTAAAATAAAAACTATGGAAACCCTAATTGTGGAAAGTGAGTCGTGAGCTGCTAGGAAAACAAGAGATAAATTTGTGACAGTTTACATGCAAATGGGAAGTGTGTATAAGCCTTGCATTAGATTCTTTTATATAGTGGAAGTATTTGAAAACAACCTTAACAAAACCATTTGACTAGGAGTAGTATTATGGTAATGGTACATGTGTGTAAGACCTCTCCTCCTCCCTAGGAGGGGGGACGACCAAAGTGAGGGGGGAAAGGACATGGATTAGACAACTTATGGAAACTTGGTGTTTAAGATGTACTATTGTAAGTTTATAACTAAGTGATGTGATACTAGTGGAGTATTTAGGATTTATTAGTGTTCCACTCTTTGAGATAACCGGCCCAATGGTTTATCTGAAGTGTCCAAATGATATAAATTTTTGGGTATTGGTTATAAGGGTGGGTATTGGTTGAATTATAAATAGGTAATAGGTGCACCCTTGTATTCTTATATGTAGGGTTTATAACGAAACGTAAAAAGTTTTACATAACGAATAAAAAGTAAAGTGAAAAGTCAAAATCATCTTCGTAAAATTAAAAAACACTATTTGACGTAAATCATATATATTACTATATAGGGGTTTATTGTTGTTTTGAATGACGGTTTATGTAGAATGTTGATTTTTAGTTTACGCGATTTAACTAAACGATCGAAAAAAATAAACGCGTAAAAGTTTAAAATAAATAGTAGAATATTTATTGACGCAAAACAACGTGAAAACGCGGATTGTTACACACGGCATCTAGCTAACGTGATCGGTATCACTAGATCCAGTTGAATGATAGGTCGCATACAAAAGCGCGTAAACAAGTATAAATTGATAAACATAAACAAGCAATCAACGATAAATTAAGCATTCGAGATAAACAAACCAAACATTCAAATCTTTATAATAATGGCTAATACCTAAGGGTATTAGCCCTCAAACGTCATAAACAATACAAGAGTAATAATTCAACCAAGGTAAACTAACCGAGTTAAACGAATGATACCAAAAATCGAACGGTTACTAGAGTATAAGAGATTACAAAGTGTTTCCTATGGAATTAGTAGCTTTGATTGACCTCTTCTACTCTTCTTGTCTTCTAAGAATTGACTTTTATGGTTAAGGTATCGAAAAATATGATCAAGCACACCAAAAACCCGTTTTTAGGTTTTCTATTTATAGGGTCTAGAATTTAGTCAATACGACGTATCGAGATATATGGATACGGTGTATCAGGGGTTTCTTAGAGTAGGGACCACGTTTGATATCTTCCAGAATATTTTATTACTTTATATTGAATACGGCGTATGGAGTTCCTCTAGATACGGCGTATTGGTCTATGTTCCTTTGTGGTCTCTTGTGAAGTGCAGGCACAGATACACCGTATCTACCTTGATGGATACGGCGTATAGGATGTCAGAACAGTAATCTTCAAATGTCTTTGTTTAAGCTCCAGAATGTGTGCCTTTTTGCTAATCTTCACCAAGTACTCCATAATTACTGCAATTCTCAAACACAAACGATTAAGTAACAATTCTTGCAATAATCATACAAAATGGGTTATTTACATGGGATAAATAATGCCATAAAATTGATGTTATTTGATGTCATCAACCACATGAACATATGTCCATGTGATAAACCAACTGAACCCATAAGTGTCATGTTGACACAATTAAAAGAGCACGTGTCCTTAACCATTTGCATGGTTTTGACACACCTCCACTCCATCAACTCATCTCTCACGACACAAATTATACTTGATCCTTCTTCCTCTCTATGTTTATCCAAAACCATCACCCCTAAAAATCACCATTTCCACCAAATTGAACTAGTACAAGTCATCCAAGATTTAAGGTTTTCAAAGCTAGTTAAGTTCTTGGTGTTTAACCTCTTCAAGCTCTTCAAGATCATCACTTTCTTGGGTTAATATAGTACTCATCATGGTTTAATAAAATTCATGCAAGGGGTATAATTATGGGTTGCAGAAATCTTGTTGGAAGTCTTGGATTTTTACTTGTTATTCCATCGTCATTTTCTCTTTTGTATGGATATTTGTTCCATTGTTTTCTTATTAATTTTCTTGTAATTTATTTATATTCATAAATGTAAATTTCTGAATTTGTTATGTATTTTAAACATTCTATATATGTAATTGTAAAGATTAGCATTGTACTTAACTATTGGGATCAAGAACTTGGTAAAAACATAAGTTTTAAAACATTTGATTTGGGGACAGTTTGAGGCCAGTAAGTAAATAGAGTAAACTATAGAAATTCTTGAACCATGAGGCTTGGATAAAAATATAGTGTTGTAGAGTTATGTCTTAGCTTTGTTTTCCCGGGTGGCACTCGTCGTGATGATACCCGATGAATTAATTAGAAAATAAACGGCAAAATTGGTCAAAAACTGCACACCAGTTTTCAATGAGCTATAACTCTTAAAATTTTATAGTAACCACTGTTGGTGTAAAAAAAACTTGTAGATGACTTATTAACTTAAATTTTGACGGTCGAATCAGCCCTAACGAACTTACGGTTTAGGAGATACGACCGTTTTCTAGAGACGGTAGTAATCTGTAAATTAATCAGCTTGGACACTTGTTAGTAAAATTGCTATTTGAACCCATTTTTATAAAAACCGATATGGTCGAACCCACAAATAAGATAAATAGACTCGTTTGCGTTTCCGTAGACGTAAAAACCGAATCAAGATCATTTACGGGTTAGGAGATATAAGCTTATGAAGTGAGCTAAAATTGAAAATCCTTATCAGGCCATATGTTTTGGGCTTATAAATATCAACTTGGACATTTTTTGGCCCAATTGATTTATAAAAATTAAAAACTCTAAGTAAAATACTATAATCTATATAAAAACTTTATAAAAACTTATTTATATTCATTCGCGTAATATTTATAAATCCTAAGACGCGGCATTATTTTAGGTTACATCTAAGACTTTTCCCGACTCCCGACACTTATTTCTCGTTATCTTTCATCGTATTGCTTAAGGTTAGTTCATAACCCAACTTTTACTCATTTACTGTTTTATAAACTTTTTGGAGGAGATACATGTGAGTTAACTTACATTTACTTATGGACGTATGTGTTTTAAACTTTATGCTTTTGTGATATATTATTGCCTAAGTACCACTACTGCCATTAAGTTCCATAAATCGTGAACCGTTAATTACTTTTTGTGAAGTAAACGTGAATGCTGTGAATAGATCTATTGGGACTGACAAACCCGTCCAGGTTCTGGTACCTACATGGCCAGTGGACGCATTTAACATTTGAAGTAATACTTAGGTGTTTGGCTGGTTAGGATTTGCATAAGATGTTAACGTTCAGGTGTCATGAGCTTAGTGCAATAATACATGCTTTCGACTTTTGAATGTGTTTCAATATTCAAATATTGCTTGAAATCTTGTGATCCATTAAACTGCTCCTTGAAGCACCCTATTTATTCTTGCAATATTGCTTGTTTTACTTAAACACTGCTTTATTTACAAACCTATGAATTTCACTCAACATTATTTGTTGACGTTTTTAGCATTTTATCTCGGGTCCTTAAGGTGTTAGCCTGGAAGGAAGTCACACGGCATAACTTTAAGGCTTTGCATTCTCGTTACCAAAGTAATATATATAAATGTTGGGACCTCACTTTGTAAACTCTGATGTTTAAATTAATCAAATGTGTAACTTTTCAAAACGTCTCATTTAGAGGTCGTTTTCTCTAACTTGTACTTTGCGCTAAGAAGTAATACCCTCGGTTGTCTTCCGCTGTTATCCAAAATTGGGGATATTATAGATTGGTATCAGAGCACTGGTTATAGAGATCTAGGTTGCATTTGGAACCTAGACTATAACTAATATATATTAGGACTCCCTTATTGCCTTATATAATATCCGTGCGCCTATACTTCCTGATTACGTATGCTTATTTTCTGGAGCTCCACTATTAAAGTATTATATAAAGGCTATTTAAATAAATACTTGATTTGCTTTTCAATTACTTATGTTTATTTTTAAGAGCATCGCTATTTATTTAAATAAAAGTAATTTATATAAATGTTAACTATTTTCGATCACTTATACCTACTTACCAGAGCATCACTATATTTTTATAAATACTAAAACTCTTTCAAGACATTGTGAGTGACACAATGGTCTCTAAAACTCTTCCAAGACATTGTGAATGACACAATGGTCTCGTTTATTTTCAAGACGTTATGAGTGATACAACGATCTCTAAACCTTCTCAAGAAATTGTTAGCGATACAATGGTCTCTAAAACTTCTCATGATTTTCCATAATACCATTTTTTATGAC
>BQNB010078634.1:0-30491 GCA_026074375.1 Tanacetum coccineum | reverse complement strand
TAAATCCATATCCTTGTAATTTTCTAGCTTCTTGCTAGTTTTTTTAATAATTTCAATTTGCCGTTCAAAAAAAAAAATGTTGATGATAATTTATTTTTAAGTTTATTATAGTGAGTAAGACTTACAAATCTAACATTATAGTTATTACAAAATACGAGATAAGCTTTACTTTTGATTTTATTCGATTACTTAACACATAAATCAAAAAAAATAAAATTAGTTGAATTACTTGAATTCGACTAACTAATGATGAATTTAATTACCCAAACATAACAAACCAAATCGACTTTAATAACTCGAGTTCAAAAAACCCGACCCAAAAAAATAACCCGAAAACCTAATTTATTATTAACTTAACTAAAATTTTGTGCATACCCTACTGAGAAATCCTAAATCCGCCGCTAGTGTAACCTAAAGGCGATCTGAATTAAGAACGATAGTATAAAGATGATGAAGCTAGTTTAATGTGCTCTAAAATAAACATCTTTGATAAGTATGACTAATCAAGTGGAATCCTATTCAAACTTAAAGAAAAAGAGATAGTATGAATCATGTTCCAATTTTCCATCTCATTGTCCATTAGGCCATGCACCTAATTTACAAAAGCAAGAGCACTACTATGTCTATAGAATGTATATTCTTTTACTTTAATCACATCAGGAAGAAATAATAATATCTTTTCTTTAAAAATCTAAAGTTAATAAGAATGGAGAACATTTTTGACGTGAAATACACATATAAGAACAAAACATTATATCGTTATAACTTTTTTTACGTGGGTTTTCGACTCGATATTTTGAGCCGACTAATTCTGGAGCAAGTACCTTTTTGAATAGCCCGGAGTTAGCGTAAGCAAACCCCCGAGGTCACAAAGAGATCAATTTTCTCCCCGTTAAATCGAGCCTTCTACCTCTACTTTGAAAGACTAATAATTTTATCCTTAGGTTATATCGTTATAACTTGAAAGCGTAGAGTGTAGACTTTACAACATTATCATTATCAGTATATATTAAAGAGCAGAAATGCTCAACCCAATTTAGTAGTAAAAAATTAATACTCAAAATTCTCAATTTTGTTTTTTAATATTAAAAAGAAATATAAAAAAATAAACTTATAAAACACACTTTCATACTATGCGAAAAGTTACTAAAATGACTTTAATCTTTTACCTATTTATGACTTTTTTTATATAACAAACTTTATTTATCAAATATAGAACGTATATCTAACGATTCATTCGTAAAAAATATGCCATTGAAAAGATCGTCGAATTGCGACCAAAGCGAGCCCAATATTGCAATGCTTCTAACATAAATACGATTTTATAAAAAATGTTGAAGTTTAATATAGATGTTATGAAACATAACGAAATAATCTTTGAGGTAATCGGTTCGTTACAAGGTTAGTCCCAACGACTGACAAATAGTACCTGCGAATATCGGTCCGTTTGCAAAATTAGGCGTGCTTCGCGGCGACTCACGAATTACGAACCTCGTTGTTGAAAAATGTGAGTGGGTAAATCGTATTTCCTTATCTCACTTTTCATGCAAAAATAAAACAACTTTGAATAACAACAAAATCACTCCAATCAAATAATTCTTTCCTTATCTCACTTTTGATGGAACAACTCCACTATCATCCAAAAGATAACATAATGAATCCAATTCACCTTCCATAAATTGGGGAACTGTTTCTGTCATGACCCTCAATAAATTCAGTTCAAACCCTAAAACAAATTAAACTTTTCTTGCAATTGGAAAGAAAAAAAATGGCACTTCTTCATTACATGGACACCATTTTAGTCCCTTTAAGCTTCTTCATGACATTTGGTTACCATGCTTATCTTTGGTATCAATTCAAGACCAAACCATCTTGCACAACTATTGGCATCGAGTCGATCAAGCGAAAACATTGGTTGAAAGACATGAGACAGGTATTGGCTACGTACATGCTTTTTGTTCAAGAGCCATGCACAATCGCGTTATAGGATGATATTTAAATCTTGCTAAACTCAAAGTTAAACATGAGTTTTGTTTATTATATATCAAGAAAATAACTTAAATAGTGCTTATTAGACGATAGATGGCCCAAGCTAGATTGTGGTCATACACAAACATCCATTACATATTGTTGTCGATAAATCGAAAAAGAGCTTTGCTATATCCTCCTACTTTTTATTTCTACTAATCCTCCTACACACACAAACATATAATATGTTTTTTCTCTACTCATTATCTCTCCGCATCTAAACCGTCCGTTCTGCCACTTGTCAGCATCCAGTGAGTAGAAACATAAGTAGGAACAAATGATAGGAGGATTTATCATTTCTCATCAAAAAAACATAAATCTACGTGTAAGGGTTTATTAGGTCGAAGTTAACCAAAATCTTGACATGTATGGTTCAAGTACTCTTTATCATCTGTAGCATATTAAATGTTTATAAGTATAACAACTTTTGAATTATGACTTGTTATGTTTTTTTCTGAGTAGGGAGATGATAAGAATGCTACGTTGGCAGTACAAAGTTTGCGAAACACGTTGATGAGCTCTATATTAGTTGCCATGGTCTCATCCATCATAACAGTCGCGTTAACTGCTCTGATAAATAACACGTATAGCGTAAAGGATCTCTTCACTAGTTCATTTTTTGGGTTACATACAACAAAAATATTGTTCCTAAAATACGGCTCAGCATTCCTGTTCTTGTTGACTAGTTTTCTTTGTAGCTCTATGGCCGTTGCAACCTTGATCGATGCTAATTACTTGGTGTATGCATTAGGAGCCGAGCCTGAGAGCGATAGGGCAACATCACCATCACCGTCACCTTCATCATCTCGTAAATACACTAGGGACATATTGGAAAGAGGGTTCGTTTTAGCTATTTTTGGGAATCGGATGCTTTGCATCACGTTTCCGGTCCTCTTTTGGTTGGTTAGCCCGGTGGTTTTCGTATTTGCTTCTGTGGTATTAGTTTGGGGACTTTATATGCTTGATTTTGTTAATGTTGCTAGTTGTTACTAATAAGTGTAACCCTTATAGCAAAATGAATTTTGTATGAATTGTGATCATGATATGTTAGAAAATAGGGTGTGTGATGATCCTGGATATCTTGCTTGTATCGTGTTGAGTTCATTTTCTGTATAAAGTATTTTGACCCTTTATATGTCTGGGTTGCACGAAATCTCTATCGGAATAATACAAGAAGAGTAACAATTTGTGTCTAGGCACAAGAACACAAATCAAGAGTAAAAGAGATTATGTATGTGTGTTTTTCGTATGTTTTAATGAGTCTGATGGATTTGTTTATAAAAACAGATTGTAAAGACAGTTTTATGCAGTTAATAGTTGGTTGAAAACCAACTTTTACAACTGTTTTTCCAACAGTCACGGTTGGGGAAAATAAGAGGGAAAAAACAACGGAATACAGCAAGGGGCTCTGCCCCTTGACCCCGCAAGGGGGCGCAGCCCCCTTGACCCCCGCATTTTTGTCATGGTCGAAAACATATTAGCTCAACGAGTGTGCACTCCACACTTCCCTAACTCGTATCCGAGCCGAATATGAAATCTCATTAGTCTCTAGTAAATCGTCATTACCTAAATGGCCGTCGATGACACTAAAATCACCAACAAATCCCCCCTCCCCACATTTTAGTGTAATCATTGATTTACTAAAACATATATAAAGATATATGCAATTATGTTAAAACAAACAAAATGAAACAAACAAATGCATAAATGAAAATGTTTTGTGATTGAATTTTCATCTTAGTATAATACACATTCCAAATATTCAAAAATCGGGGTGTCGCAACGATTAAACCCGTCAATCCATTTGAATACCTGAAGATACTATACACATAAGTTTCTACAACACTCTAATGTTCGTTACTTGACACTATTACAAGCCATGTGTCCCAATCCATTAATGAACATACAGGGAGCCAAGTCCAAACTTCTTGAAGCGGCAAAACTTCATGTTCACATAGGTAGTTTCATTTAGTCTTGCACCTGCATTTGCAATTTTTCAAAAGAATCATTAAGAAGGTAAACTTCAACCTAACCATCAACTTGGCAGGTCTGAACACATACCTCGGGAAGATAAAAATCAAACATGATCCACAACCTCTAAGCTAAGAGCTTACCACATTGAATTCAGCTTCTAAACGTCATATAGAAGGAAATGGGTATCTCATAAGATAGTAGATTTAATGTGGACTTTAATCTCATTCCCTATCACTGACTTATTCACAAGTCCCATAGCGAGACCCTTCGTCAAGTGGTCTGCTAAATTCTTTTGCGACCGAACAAACTCAATAGAAATCACACCATTCATGATTAACTCTCTAATCATACTATGCCTAACACCTAAGTGTCTAGACTTCCCATTGTATATCTGACTATAAGCCTTAGCCATTGTGGGAGCACTATCACATCGGATAGATATTGGTGCTATTGGTTTTTCGGCCATATTGGAATTCTCATGTATCAAGTTTTTACCATTCTGCTTTTTTACCAGCAGCAGCCAATGCTACAAACTCAGATTCCATAGTAGAACCAGTGATGCATGTTTGCTTCTTGGAAGCCCATGAAATGGCACCTCCCCCAAGCAGGAACACCCATCCACTCGTAGAAGATGAATCTTCAACATGATTTATCCAGCTAGCATCCGAATAACCTTCTAACACCGAAGGATATCCCATATATGATAAACCATAATTCATAGTACCTTTCAAGTACTTGAACACCCTTGTTATTGCTTGCCAATGCTGTCTACTAGGATTACTAGTAAATCTGCTCAATCTACCAACTGCATAAGCAATATCAGGTCTAGTGCTAGTCATAGCATACATCAAACATCCAATAGCTCTAGAATATTCGAGCTGATCCACAGGTTTGCCTGTATTTGGCTTAAGCTTTTCTACCGGATCCATGGGAGTACTCACCGGAGAACAATCTTCACGATTGAATTTCTTGAGTATTTTCTCAATATAATGAGATTGTGTAATTACAATCCCTTTATTTTCACGTTTAATCTTAATACCAAGAATAACGTCTGCTTCTCCCATATCTTTCATTGAGAACTTCGATAACTTGATTTTGGTCAGTTCCAAAAATCAACATGTCATCAACATATAGACAAATTATGACACCTTTACCGGAGCTATTAAATTTGCTATATACACACTTGTCAGATTGGTTTAAAAGAAAACCACTTGACAACACAACCTCGTCAAACTTTTGATGCCACTGCTTAAGGTGCTTGATTAAGAGCCCCATACAATGGACTCAGACCAGCATTACACACCTTATGCTCATTGCCCGACATAATAAATCCTTCTGGTTGCTTCATATACACTTCTTCTTCCAAATCATCATTTAAAAATGTTGTTTTGACATCCATTTGATGGATCACTAGATTGTGTATAGCACTAAAGCTAACGACAATCAAATATAAGTGATAACTACAACTGGTGCATAGGTATCGAAGTAATCAATCCCTTCCTTTTGTCTAAAGCCTTGGATTACCAATCGAGATTTAAACTTGTCAATTGTTCCATCGACTTTCATCTTTCTTTTGAAGATCCATTTGTAACCTAAAGGTTTGCAACCAGGGGGTAAATCAGATAAAACCCATGTATTATTTTACATAATAGAACCAATCTCATCGTCAATTGCTTCTTTCCAAAACGCAGAATCTCGAGATTGCATTCTTCAAATTTAAGGTTCTTGGATCCTTCGTCAATACTAAACAGTAAGAGTAATTGAGATCCCAGAAAACTTGATCTCTTGATCCCTCAACTAAGTATAGTTGAAAATCAGAACCATATAATTAGCATTTCCCGAACTTCTTTTACCTTTACAGAGGTTCAGAAATCTCACTTGGTACAATCATCAGAAGATCATACCCTTTGAGATTCATCCAAATTTGGTATAATATCCTTTGGTCTAGGTATTGAAGAGAAACGATTCTCATCAAATATTGCATCTCTTGATTCTATAATTGAGTTAATAGAAACCGAGTCATTAGGTTCAATAACATAAAACCTATATGCCTTGGAATGCTCAGCATATCCAACAAAGATGCAATCAATACCCTTTTCACCCAAAGTTTTCCGTTTTGGGTCAGGAAGCCTAACAACGGCCCTACAACCCCAAACTCGCAAAAATGCCAAGTTGGGTCGTTTCTTATACCAAAGTTCATATGGAGTAGTCTTGTTCCTTTTATTAGGAACCCTATTCAATAAATAGCAAGCCGTTAACATAGGCTTCCTCATCTTCTCCCAGAACCCCTCACTTAAACCCGAGTAAGATAACATGGAATTAACCATTTCCTTAAGAGCTCTATTTTTCCTTTCAGCCACACCATTTTGTTGTGGTGTATAAGGAGCTGTAGTTTCATGAATGATTCCTACAGATTGAAAAAATACAGGATCATAATATTCACCACCTCTATCTGTGCGTAAGGTTTTAATTAAGTCATTTTGTTGCAATTCAACTTCTGTTTTATAAATTCTAAATTTATCAAGGGCTTCATCTTTTGCATGTAGCAAGTAAACATAGCAAAACCTAGAGGCATCATCTATAAAAGTTATCACATACTTTTTATTACCTAAAGATGGTGTTGCATGAAAATCGCACAAATCACTATGTATCAATTCAAGTATGACAGATTTCCTTGTTATACTTTTAAATGGTTGCCTAGTGATTTTTGTTAACATACAAGTAGTACATTTATCAGGATTTTCATCAATAGCAGGTATCAATTCATCTTTAGACATTTCAAGCATTCTTTTATAGTGTACATGTTCCTAAATGAGCAATGTCATTAATGAGGAAATAACAACAGTAGAAAAGGACATAAAAACAAATCTGCATCATCCAGGAACTTTATTCAAATTCAACCTAAACATATCATTGTTGATATTAATCAAATCTATCAAATACACCACACATTGATAAGATAAACTTATCGTAATATTCCATAAATCCTGCATATATCCATACTTATTTATACAGGCATCACCCAGAAAATTAATTCTTACGAAGTTTTTTTGGAACCAAACAAACACATTAAACAAAGTAATAGATTTTCCTGAACTAAATTCCAGCACTACACTTCCTTTTCCATGAACATGGGTGGTTCATATGTCTTAAACCAGCAACGATCTTTACAAACATGAGTTGTAGCACCGGAATCAATCCACCACGCAATTGCATCAACCTGCACATAAAATGCTTCCAAAATTAGTGAAACAGAACATTTAATAAATCTTTCCAACATGCAACTAAATTCTTTCCGACATTGGTCTTGGGAATGGTCCTTAGACCCCTTTCCCGAACCACCAGCATTTGCGTTCTTCTTATTACCACTACGGCAATCCCTCTTGAAGTGACCAGTCTTACCACACTTCCAACATTCCAACTTAGGTTTCTTGTTGGAACCCGAAACCAATAACCGTGTTTCTTTAATAATCACGTTTCTTTTCTTGTTTTTTTGTTTGTTGTTTTTATTTTTAACCTCTTTGCATGTTTCACAAGAAGGTCCAGTAACTTCTTTATACCCTTCCCTTGGCACTATCGTTTAGCGCCATTAAGAGAATTCTCATATACGCAAGTGACTACCAAGTTGGACCAAAGACAAATCGTCTTTACCATGTTTCAAAGTATGTTTGAAATCCTTCCAGGAAGGAGGCAACTTATCAATTATACTTGAAACAGAATGACTTCATCTTTTTCAAGCCATGTTATGTGATTTGTCCAAGAGATTCCTAAGGAGTTCAATATTTGTTTCCATGCCAGTCTAAATCGACATCGTGTAATTGTTAACATTACTAACAAGGAATTTCTTACTAGAAGAATACCTCCTGCCGTGTACTTGATTCAAGTGAAAATCCCACAACTCCTTAGCCGATTCAACATCGTGAATACATCAAAAAGAGAATCAAGACATAACAATTCAATATATGACCCCTGCATATGTAGTCATCATTCTTCCACTTTGCCCTTATCCTTATTGTTTCCACTGTTGCATCTTCTAACAATTCCGGCATCGGTGTAGTCAACACATAAACCACCTTCAACGTCGTCAACAAGAAAGTGGTTCTACTTCGCCATCGTCTAAAGTCATGCCCCTCAAGCTTGTCCAATTTCCCAAAGTTCGTTGTCATATCCTTCACCGTATTTCCAGCCATGATCACAAAAATACTTTATACGTTTGTTATTTATTTAAGGTGTGTGTGATAATCCTGGATAACTCGCTTATATCATGTAAAAGTCCACTTTACGTATAAAGTATTTCGACCCTTATCAATGCCTGGGTTGCACAAAATTTCTATCGGGATAAATAAGGAGTATACAATTTATGTATAGGCACAAGAATCATAAAATCAAGAACAATGAAGGAATTGTAGTGTAATTTTCGTTCTCTTCAATGAACTAATCAATCTGTTAATAAAACATATTCTAGATGAACATTTAAGCAGTAAAGTTGGTTAAAACAACTTTCATAACGATTTTTCAAACAGTTTACAAGAATGAACAGAAAAATACAAACGGCTAGGAGTACTAACTACTTAGTGCTAGCAGTACTAACTACTTAGTACTGCTAGTGGAAAATATAGTAAACCAACTTAGTACTGTGCTAGCAGTACTAACTACTTAGTACTGTGCTAGAGTACTAACTACTTAGTACTGCCAGCACTTAGTGCTAGCAATACTAACTACTTAGTACTGCTAGTGGAAAACTAAGTGCTAGCGGTACTAACAACTTAGTACTGCCACTGTAATTTTGGTCATGGTCAAAACATATTAACTCAACGAATTGAGTACTCCCACACTTTCCTAACTCGTATCCAAGCTAAGTATGAAATCTCATTAGTCTCTAGTAAATCGTCATTACCTAAATGGCCGTTGATGACACTAAAATCACCAACAATAGTATCAACAAGTAATATATTCTACACAATTTTTATGTTCAAACATGAAACTTTTCCTCCAAAAATCAAGTTGGCAAAAAATTTTAAAAAGTACAATCCCGCAGTGTTCAGCATCAATGCTGACCAAAGGCTCAAGTAAAAAAATAAAATTTCAGTTATTTATATATGTATATTTATTTGCATTAGAAATTTTATTTTTAACTCGAACCCCAAGTCACATTGTGCTAAACAAGCAGATCCATATGATCACCCAAAAACTAGTTCCGGTAGGAAAAAAAACTATTACAGGTTTATAACTTTATAAGTAATGGATATATGGGTGAATGTAACAAATTGTCACATGCAATGCAAAGACTAATAAGGTTTTAAACTTCATATATCCGATAACATATATAACGCAATCCTACCATGACCAACATTATGATCGGTTATCGAGTTCAGGTCAAACAAACTCGACTAGTTTTTCAACCCGGCCCTTTATGGCCTTATACTATTTGTATACACTTATTGTTCAAGCTTCTGAGATCACCTACCTTCGAGTCAATGTGGTTGAAAATGCCCCTCTTATTATATTTTCATTATTCACACTCATTCTCTCTTTCTCAGAAACACACTCTCTATAAAAGGTCAAAAACCATGTTTGCTTCTATAAGTTGAGACAATTCCAATCTCAGTTCATCAAAGACAACATATCAAAATTCAAAAGGTGGGTAATAGCATCAGGATGTGATGGTTGATATGTTTGTTCCACACTTAAAAGTTTTACGTTTCAAAACTCATATTGATAGATACATAAAACACTGTCGCGGAGTCAAATACAAACAACGTTAAACATGACTCAAGCCGGTACGTAAGAAGTGAGCTCTAAAACTCAAGTTAGTGAATTTGATATGAGGGACCGAAGCATGCACCAAGAGAAGGTTTTATATATATGACTACACATTGATGGAATACACGATAAATGCAAATGACGTACAGAATCATGACTCATGTCTTATAAATACTGCAGGTTCTTAAGGTTGGCGATGTGTGGCTTCAAGGGTCTTATCGACATCTCTTCGAGAAATCTAAAGTTTCTGTATAAAACTTTAAGACATGCATCCATTTTTATCCTATATAGATATTCATAGTATACTTAAAAGTTGCTAAACAGTAATCTACGTGTGCAAACTATGATAAAATTGGAATGGGCATTCAAAACCGAATATTTTTCTAAACTATTTTAGAGGTTAAATATTTTCTCAATTATGAAACATTAATACAAATGTTTTATAAACAACATAATAGAATTAATATTTGATACATCGTTTTACAAAAATAAAAGAGTACAAAATGCTACTGGTCGAGTACTACTTCGCTTAGTAGGTTACAACAAAAATATAGTTACAAATGACACCAATCTACTTTCTCTTGCCAGGTGGTCCAAAACGATCATCTAGAGCTCTGACGCGTGCCCCAAGTCCGATCTCCCTAGCGTCACTTGACACTAAGCGGGTCTCGGTATCCTCCAAGCGAAACTCCAAATCTGAAATCCTCACCAAATAAAAATATATTAAATATTTCGTCGGTTTACTCATATGATATTAATAAAGTAACACAAAAAGCCACGATCTCATGACTTTGTACGAAGTCCTAGATGTCAAATAACAAAGACCATATAAACTAAACGTATGCAAATATTAATTTCTAAAGACATTTTTTGACACCAATATGACCAATTAATACTAAAATTAAAGTAGGAACTCTTTATGAAGCATATAGCAATTAACGTTTGTGGAGTTTACTCTCATTTTCTTCATCAAAGTAAAATAAATTAAAAACCACAACCAAGACCGTCTATTCAAGCTCAACTAAAATCGTGTGACAAATGACTCCAATTTTAATAAACCTATCACTAGTGAACACTGATTCAAATATCTTTATACTTGTGTATTTAAATATAAACTTTAAAGCCCATGTCAAAGACAAACAAAACTTCAAATCAGATAGTAAAAGAGAGTAAGAATCACATAAAAAACACCCACTCATTCTGATATTTAAAAATAGAAGAATTAGCGTAGCGGTACAATCAAGAAGTCCAGGATTATATTACTTACAGAGCAAGTAATATAATTGACAGTCTTTCAAACCACAAACTTGAACGACGAAGACGTTGATATGAATCTCCATTTGATTTATTGACAGAAAACAAAGCCTAGTTTTTTTTATGGTCTAGTAATATTATGAATTGTGGAAAAAGAATCCTCACATGTTCATTTGAACATTAGAGGTAATTACCGCCTTCCGCTGCTTTATCTGATTGTACATTTGAATATTTTAAACATTGATTATTTTAATCAAATGTACTACACCATAAAAACAGCCCAATACCATCTCATGTTCAAATGACCATGAGAGGATCCTTAAACCTTAATATATTTTTAGTCTTATATATTGTCAACATATTGTTTGTTGGGTTTTAGATTCCTTGATAACTTTTTTTAACCACATCAATGCCTGTCAACACTCGAAGATGTCCTTTTTTTAGTCAACACAGCCAACTCCTCATATCAGTCAAGATAGTACATAAAGTAGGCATCCTCTCGGATTCGCAATTGTTGAAGTGAGACTTTAGAAAGTTTTTATTGGTCTAATTTTGTTTATATAAAACAATGAAAACTCTTGATGATAACATTTTGCATTAAAGCATTTAAAGTAAGACTTTTTGATTTGTCGAATTCACTTAAATATAATTGCAATAAATAAGTCTTTCATGACTTGTCAGTGATGCTATGATAAAAGCTGAGCCTTGTACGAAGCTTGTAAAGTCTCCATCTTATAATGTACTTTTCAAAAGGTCGGGCCTTCAAATTTCTCATGGGGTTAGTAATTTAAACATGGTAAGAGTGCATGGTGATTGTTCCGTGCCGATAAGTGTTATTAGTATGTCACCTAGTTTTTTTATCCATAACATCACAACCTCTAAAATACACTCTTAAGTTGTAATTATTATTAATGCATGTAGGTATGAGAAAACTCACAAACCATAACCCACTCACTAAAAAAAACCCAATAGCGGGCATCTTGCCCTTTAAAGTAGGGATGACAACGGGGCGGATTTTGGTCGGGATGGTCATCCCCATCCTCAGACCCGATTACCAAAGTTATCCCCAAACCCACACTAGTACTAATCGTGGATCTTATCGGGTTGTCCTCTTTGGGTGCAATTCTCGATCAAAGCCGTATCATTTCACATTTATTATTATTTTTAGACCGTTGACAATAACTTAAGAAATTAAGAAATAATTACGAATCAATTACAAACAAGCCTATTTAAGTTTTCAACGATAATATAATACAAAAATAATGATAAATTACCCATCAAAATTTTCAATTTAAGAATATAACATTAAACAAGTCTCCATTATATCAATTTTGCAATCACAAAGATAAAAAACTAACAGATAAATATTGTTTTATTACCTACATACTAACAAAAATCCTATCATTTGTACATACATATTGTAATGTGTTACCCTAATTCTTTGAACGAACGGGGTCGGGAATGGTATTTACCCTGCTTTTGCCCCAAACCTCACAACGAACCCGAAAAAGCATGCACAGGCCCCGGACCAATTAATATTCGGATATTTCTGATTTTCCCTTCGGTTCGGGTCGGGTTTTTTTTTCCAACCCTACTTCAAAAGAATTGCATTAAAAAATTAAGAACTCAAACGTCGGGAAAGAAAATAATGGATACTTTTTAGACAAAAAGATTCTCACTTCTCCTGTCTATTTGAGTTGGTCAATATATCACAATAGTCGGTTTCTGTCATTTATGGAATGAAAAAGGTTTCTCCAAGATTAAGGTCTCTAAATACACTTAATTAAGTTTATAAGACAAATGACATTTTAGTTTATTAGTTGGTGGAGTTATGGCTTTTTTTTGAACGGCTGATAATTTATTGATAAAAAAGAGTATAGCAAGGAGCTAGAAACTTAAAGGAACATATGAAAACAAGAAAAAATAAAAGCATAAAGATGCACCCGGGTACTTTAGACTGCGATTGTGAATCTAAAGGGATGAAAAACTTTTATAGACGGAGGCCGGAGAATCGGTTTTTTCCACTCTGACAAAAGAAAAAACCCTCCACTACGAAGGCCGAGCCACCGGTTTTCACTCAAGGATGGTTTTTGAAGATACCCCAATCAAGCCCCGAGAAAAAGGACGAGACATGAAAGCAATCCTCTAGAACGCAACATTCAGCCATTGTCCAGGCACGCAGTCAAAAGAGGGGACTTCAGCCAATCTGTCCAGGATAAGATCAATTTGCCTCTGTTGTGTAGCCAAGAAAATGAAGAAGAAAAAACATAATAAAAAATGCCACTATTCATCAACAGTTGAGAGTTAAAAGTAACACTATTTTGGTATCTCCAGAGCCACCAAAGAACCGAAGTAGAAATGACGTAGAGCCTTTGTTTCTTTTTCTTTAGAAGCATGCCACGAGATGAACCAATCTTTAAACGCCTCCAATGAAGAATCTTGGACAAAGGGGATTTCACACCATCTATACACAAGCTTCCACAATTCAGTTGCAATAATGCATTCAAAGAAAATATGATTAGCAGATTCAACGTTAGCATTGCAAGAGGAACATGAAATAACCGGAATATCCATTCCACGCAAAGAAAGGTTCAACCTATGAGGAAAGCCGATCCAACGACAATCTCCACATAAATAAAATTACCCGTTGCAGGGATTTTTGTCCCCAAGTAATAGAGGGAGCAAGTGAAAGGAAAAGTCTTATTGGTCAATAATAATACGAGCATCCTTGAGGTGAAAGATCCTTTGGGCCAAGACTTAAACACATGTGTCTTCGCTAACTTCAATATTGACTTGACCGATCTCATTCAACATGTCACGAAAATAAGCAAGCTCGCTTGTGGGACTTGAGAACCTTGAGAAGAGCTGCCTTTTCCTCATCTTTTAAGTCTTTAGCAATTATAACAGGCAACTTGTTGTCACCTTCTAAAAATGCGTATTCAAGATGGGGTGGCAGTTCCTTGAGTTCAACCTCGGGAGGTTCATTAACGGAAGGTTCAACGGTTTTAGCTTCACAGAGTTTGATTTCTTTCCTAACTTCAGGCAGATATTGTTCTTGATTTGGGAGGGGGGGTGGTGGTTCACTGTTCAAAATTGCCTCTAGAAGTAGGATGTCCCCCTCAGGATCCTGATAAGTTGGATCAACTTCAGATGAAGTTGGATCATCTTCTAGAGCAAGAAACGAATCTGCTTCTTCCATTAAAAGAAAATCACTGTCCCCGAAAGGAGTGAGATTTGGAGAAGCAGTAGAAACAATAGGCTCAAAATATGGAGTGGGATTGCCACTCGCGATCACGTTTGAAAATCCTAGGACCTCTTGAGAATACTCATCACAAGCCATATCAATGACGTCGATTTTGTTTACCGTCATATGGTTGTAATCAGCTGTGTATCTTGAAGTTTGGTCCAGATTGAATGTGATGGCCTCCTTGCCAACACGAAGGGTAATCTCACCTTCATAAACATCTATCAAAGCATGACTGGTTTTCAAGAAACATCGCCCGAGAATTAAAGGTACTCGGGGGTCTGGTTCAAAATCAACAACTACGAAGTCAGCTGGAAATTGGAATTTTCCCACATTTACAAAGACATCTTCAGCGATACCGATCGGTTTAGTGATCGAACGGTCAGCTAGTTCTAGTGTCATGCAAGTCGGGGTCAATTCAGGAAGAGATAGATTGTTCCATACAGAATAAGGCATGAGATTAATGCTCGCACCAAGATCGGCCAATGCGTTGCATGTAGTAATCCCCGTAAATTCACATGGAATCAGAAATCGGCCAGGGTCTCCAAGTTTCTTTGGTAACTTGTTGAGGATGACCGCTGAACAGTTCTCATTCAAAGGAGTTCTTGCCAATTCGCTCAATTTTTCTTTGTTTCCAATTAAGGTTTTTAAAGTCGAAGCAAATTTAGGCATGAGCATCAAGGCATCGGTAAAGCTAATCTCGAAACTCAAATCTCTAAAGATTTCGTAGAATTTCTCGATTTGGTCGTTAGCTTTTTCCTTGCGCCTTTCATCATTTCTTCTTGATGGAAATGGAATTGATGCTTTAGGAACTGGAGGAACAACAGGAGCAACATTGGGCTCAGGATTTTGATTACGAGACTGAATTTGAACAACAGGAGGTTGGACGTCTTCGGTGCTTCCGTTATTAGCAGGAGGCATCGTGTCCTTTGTCACCTCGACATCATGATTAACTGCTTTTGGTCCTTTGATGGTAACACCACTTCGGGTAGTGATACCTTTTAAATCTTCCTTCGGGTTGGTAACAGGTGGTTACCACAGGAGAGTTTCCAGAACCTGGAAGTAGAAGCGTATTATCAGTAACAAATTTTTGGAAATGCATATCAGTCAAATTTGCATTGGGAATGCAGGTTTTTGACCTTGGTTTTTGCATGTTTCTCAACTCTGCATCATTGGCTGTGACATATATTTCAAATTCTGTTTTGACACTCCGTGTGTCTTGAGACAGGTCCCTTGATGAGCTACGGTTGATGGGCTAATGTTGATTTAACCCGGAGGTCATAAATCTGACCTTGTTGAAATTGTTTTCCTCTGTTTGATTGAAGTTATTTCCTCGATTGAAATTGAGTTTTTGACTATTTGCAATGAGATTCTGAAAGGGAGAAAACAGGAGGTCGAATTTAATTTGAGACCATCGGAGGTCGATAAACCAGAAATTAGCTTGGTTGAAAATTGGCCGCACGCCTGGGACACATACTCTTGGATAAATGGCATGGTACAATGTTTGCTATTAGTGGCTGATCAATTTGATAAGAATGACCTCCCCTACAAGTTACACAACATTTGTTCAAAAAACCGCTTTTACGGGGTGCGAAGCTGGGGTTTTGAGGTTCTTTTTCTGTCGAGAATATTGCCCGAAACCATTTCTTTGAGTTCAGCAACATCAGATGATACTGCTGGGGTGGAAAGGCTTGTACCATTTTAGCTACAACAGCTTTGTTTTTCTTGAATGACTACCTTAGACTTGCTCTCAGATGATTTTTAAACCTTCTCGAGCATTTTGCTAAGAAAGTTTACCACCTAGGCAGCAGAGTTCAATGAATCTTGATCATTTGAGTTTAGGGCCATTATTAAATGTATCGAGTTATGCAATTCTGAAAACCCCATGAAGGGCATCTCCCCTTAAAAATCATTGAAACGATCCCAAATACCTCAAAAACTTTCTCATCAAATTTTAGCTGAAATCTCGTGTATTTCATTTCTGAGATTTGTCGTTTAAGTGGGAGGAAGAATTTGTTAATAAATTTCAGAAACCAAGATCATTCCCATGTTCAATCGATCGAGGGGGTTCTTTTCCAGCCATATCCGGGCTGCCACCTGACGAGAGAAAACGGAAAAGCCATAAGTTTTTAACCTACGTATTTGGTACGTTTTCGGAATCTTCATCGTAGAAGTGATCTTGTTGAAATAACAAATCGATGTAACATGGTGGGTACTTCTTTAACATTTCCAAAAAATATGCTTGTTTTGGACAAGATTCAGAAACCATAGGCTTATCTCAAAGTTATTTGCATGTGATTTCCGGAATAACTATCGCATCCATCGTACCCCTCGGGTGGTGCTCGAGCAGTTGCGGCCATAGTACGATTAGCATCCATCGTAACTAATGGGAGGATATCAGTTCACACAGATTGATATTCACACGAAGTTTGTCGTGCACTTGTGGTTGTCGACGTCTACGGGCTTTGAGAACAGTTGCGCATGCACAAAAATAGAAATATAAATAAGAAAATCTACACCTAATTTTTTTGGGTTTTCAATGAATAATCCACAATGTATTTTTAATAAAACGGACAATGAGACTAAGAAAACTTAAACCCAAATAATCTAACTTACTCCACGGTAGCTCTCAAAAGATAAACGCATAGGTAGCGGAGGAGTATGAATAGCTGCGAAGCTTATTTCTCCTTTCGGGTCGTAGTTCCGGAACAACCCTCCTTATAAGCCCACTTTATCGGTAGTCTAGGGTTTGCTGACTTTCCAAGTGAGACCGTTTGCTCGTAAGAGACACAAAATGGCAAGTTTTTAAATCTTTGTTCGATTGAACCAACAAGTTCACCGGAAGTTATTAAGATAATACCTCAGTTGAGAATATTATATTTTGGTATTTTACCAATTTGTGAATTTTATTTCTTTTTTTTATGGACAATGTTTTTATATTTTTGGTTTTTTCTTTGGTTTTTATCTGATAATTATACTAATAAAAGAAAATGAAAAATATTTTTGTACTTTTTTACGTTTTTTATAAAAGAAAATATTCACAGATTCAAACACAATTTGTCAAACGTAACGAAAATCGGTATCACAGCCTCCCCGGCAACGGCGCCAAAAATTGGTCGGTGAGTTTTACACTAAATATATAATATATAATAAAATATAAAATATATAAGTCTAAAAATCAACAAGATCAATAAAACCGAGAAGTAGTATAGAGTGTTCCCGGGTCGTTTATCCCCAACGAGGCTGGACTGGAGAATCGATACAGTCGAAAGATTGGAGTTTGAATGAGAAAAATGATTTGAGAGTGTGGAAAGCTAAATTAAACAATAACAAACAAAAACGTTTAAGAAAAACCTAGAAATTATGAAATTAAGCTAGAAAACGAAAGCACGGGCCCCGAACTAAGGGGGAAAAACCTAAAATCTTTAAAATTAACCCTACGAAGAAATTTTTACTTCTAAACTACTCTAGGGAACAAATAACGAAGAATGAAAAAGACTAGACCGAAAACGGAGTTCGTTTGACCCAAAAACGAGTCAACACAAAAAACCGCACCCGGACCGTTCTTTAAAAAGTAAAAAGTTGTAAAAATGACCCTACGAAAAGTTTTAAATTTTTCCTACAAACTATATGACTAAAGAAAATTTTCTAAAAAAGAAAAATATTTTTTTGATAATTTTTGTATTTTTTATGAATTTTTAAAACTTTTAACTAAATTAAATTGTAAAAAATACTAAACGATTTCGAAAAATTATGAAATTTTTTCTAAAAATACTTTACACTACAATAATCCTACGAAAAATAAGAAACACAAAATTTGCTTAAAAATAAGCCCGTAAATAAGCTATAACAGCTTATTGGCTTATAAGGCCAAAAACACCTTAAATACCAAAGCCCTTGAGTCTTTAACGAAAAAGACCCAAGGGCGCAGCGGTATGTGTGTTATAAAAGGGGGATCGTATCGAGGGGTACCGGGTTCGAGTCTTGCTCACCCGGGCCCCTTGTCTTTCCCTCTTTTTTTTTTTTTTGAAAACTTTGTAAAGCAAAGTTGTTAAGCTCGTGGGGCTTAACAACTTTGTCAACTACGACTTTTTATGAAAAGCACTCAATAAGCTTAAAAATGACAGAATTGCTTATAATGGGCTTAAAGGCTTAAATGGCTAAGACATTGGCACTTGTGGATACTTAAGCTAAACCTTGGACAAAATAAGCTAAAGGGACCCCTAAGCTAGCCTAAATAAGCACTTAAGTGCTTAAAAGCTAAAACTAATAAGCTGGAGAGAAGGGCTTAAATGGACAGAAGCTGAAACAAGCTTAAGAGGCAAAAAGCTTAACTGTTGGCACTCTAATAAACTAAGAAAAAGGCCAAATAAGCTCACAAACTAACTAGACTAACCTAAAAAGCAACTAGGAGTCAAATAAGCTTATTAAATAAGCTGAATAAGCCTAAAAGGGAGCTTAATACTCACAACAGTACTAACTAAAGAGTTAGTACTGTTAGTGTATAACTTGAGCTAAGGGCACAAAGTTGGCTTAAAAATAAGCCATCAAAAGTGCTTTTTAAAGCCTAAAACTGAGGACACTTAAAAAGGGGCTTATTGGCTTTTAAAATAAGCCAAGAGCTTGGGCTTGGGTACACTAAAAAGCTAAATACAAAGGCTTAAAATCCACCCCCTAGCACCAGGGGAAATTAATGCTAACAACAAGGGGCTTATTTGACAGCTTTTTTAAAGCTGTCAAATAAGCTCTAAATAAAAAAAATAAGTTAAAACAGATGAAGTACCCTAGCAAATGGATTTGTGCACCAATTTTTGACTTCTAAAACACTTGTAAACCTGCTGAATTTGTGAAGTGAAAAAGGCTTTTGCTTTTTTTTTAAAACTGCTACTTAAAAAGTCTTGGTGGTTTTTGACTCAAAAGTCAAAAGACCAAGGTGTGTTGACAGCTTGTGTAAGATACACAAAACACACACTTTTTTGAACCTTAACTCAAAATCCCAAGTGCTTAACTAAATAAGCACTTGTGGTGTTTTTAAAAATCTCACAGTTTCAAAGATGGTTTATAAACTTTTGAAAAACAATTTTCAAACTAAAAATCTTTTAAAAACAGCTTTAAATTAGCTTAAAACTTAAGCTAAATCTAGCTAAGTGACCATAACCCATACACAAAGCATTTTGACCCGTTTTCCATGTTAACCCAAACACCCCTTTATATTTCTTAAAATGGGTTTTAACACTTTAAAAAGCTGTTTTAACTCATAATTCTTAAAGGGAATAGACAAATAAGCATTAAACAACCTAAATGAACAATAATAAGCAGGAAATAAGCACTCTAATTAGCTAAAACAGAATAAGCTATAAAAAATCTAAAAATTGAGACTTAAAAGAGAGAAATGTAATGACCTTTGTCCAAGCTTTTACAAGGACTTGTTGAGCCCTCAAGGGCTTTCAGCTACAAGCTCTGGCTTATAAATAAGCCAGTGAATAAGCCAATAAGCTCTTCCAAATTTAGCTTATCTTCCAAATGGCTTATTCTTGATTTTTCAAACAAAATCTTATAAAACTATAAACTATGAAGAGTTTAAGTTTAATAAGCTTAATCAAACTTCTATAAGAGCTTATAGAAGCTTATTTAACACATATAAAGGTACTTTAAGCCGTTTGACAACAAAACTCAAATATGGGTATAAAACCTTGAAACTTTAATACTTCATTAACTTGCCAAAAGAGTACAAAGGACTTGCAAATAGCTGTAAATAAGCTGAAAGAAACATAAAAGAGACTTAATTTAAAGAAAGATAAAAACTTCTACTCTACTTGCTAAAATCGGCTCACATAGCCTCCTATTTATACTAAGTCCTAAACCTTCAATCTTGCAAAGTGTTTTTCTTGTGTGAGAGGCTTCAAAGTCTTAATCCCAGCCATCCATAGTCCTTGTGCTTCTTTTAAAACCATCTTAGCCATTGATTCGGCTACTTTTATGGGAAATTGGGAGATTGCCAACATGGCAAAGGCTGAATTTTGGTGGGAATTATAGTGGAGGAGGGGGAAGGTGATTACCCATGGTGGTGGTGATAGTTTACAGGGTAAAAACGGGGTTACTAACCCGTGAGTTGTGTTGGGGGGAAAAAGGAGCGGGAAAAGTTGTTTTGAGTATAACAGGCAAAGGGTTTGGGGGTTTGGCACTATTGGTCCTCCAAAGTGATATGTTTTATTTCACCACTCGTCCTTGTGTTATTATAGTTTTGGGGACTTGGCAGAAATAGTCCCCAAAAGTTATAACACTCTTTGCATCACACGTCCTTGGTGGTTATAAGTCTTTGGACTTGGCAGAATTGGTCCTTGGAGTATAACTTTGCCAAGTTGGCAGTTTGGCCCTTCTCTTCTTTATTTTGTAAATATAACTTAGGGAATTGGCAATTTCAGTCCCTAAAAGTTATATTTTTTTTTCTTCTTTGACTTTCTTTTGACTTGACCATGTCGGTGTTGACTTTGACTTTGACCAGTTGACTTTTCTGTTGACTTTTTGGACTTATGAATTTTTCGGTCTTCCGATTATGGCTTTGTCTTTCACATCCTTTTCCATTCCCTGTTTTGGTTTTGTCGTTTTTGGCATCGTTTTTTACGTCCTTATCTTAGTTATCCAATCTGCACAATACAATTAGCAAACAAGCGATTTTTGGGCATTACAGTCCGTTTTTGGTATTTTAGCTCGTTTTTAAAGTAAATAGGTATGTGTAATTAAGCACATCCAATAGCACCACTTCCTCCTAGGCACGGTCTTTGGGCTCAAGTGAAAATTCGACTAAGGAATTTCCCGCTCCTTCCATGACCTTAAAGCCAATCACAATATCCTCATCTTCAGAGATGGAGGCATTCACCATCATCCTACTACTAAATTTTCTCTGAATTCTAATCATCATATGATGCAGACTTTGGTGGTTCAATCACAAATTTATCACCTCAAATAGATGTTGAATCCACTCCCACAAGAAAGAGTGCATACTGTGCATCTAATTTCAATAGAATTATTGGGGATATTTCTCACACCATTCTCATAAGGGATCTTTGAAGAAATCTAAGTTTGGAGAGAGTGCTCTTGCTGGCTATGTTCATGATCAACAAAGGAACAATCACACAGACTATTTACATTGTCTGTTTGCTTGTTTTCCCTCCCAACTTGAACCTAGCAGTGTTGCTCATGCACTTAATGATCCTGATTGGGTAGAAGCTATGCAGGAGGAAATGCAACAGTTTGTTCATTAGGAGGTGTGGAAGCTTGTGCCCTTACCAGAAGGAAAAACTGCTATTGGGACAAAATTGTTCTTAGAATAAAAGAGAATGCCAGAGGTACGTAGTTTAGTGAATAAATCAAAGGTGTGGTGGCCAAGGTCAAAGGCAAGAGGAGGGCATTTGACTATGATGAGGTATTTGCTCTAAGTGCTCAAAGAAGCTATTCGCTTATTCCTTAGCAAATTGCTTCATAACATGGGTTTTATGGTATATCAAATGGATGTCAAGAGTGCCTTTCTCTATGGGGAAATTGATGAAGAAGTCTATGTTACTCAACCCAAAGTATTTGAGGATCCTTTTTACCCTAAACATGTGTACAAAGTTGTGAAAGCTTTGTATGGCCTTGATCAAGCACCACAGGCCTGGTATGCACGCTTGTCTACTTTTCTGTTAAAGCATAATTACAGACGAGGTTCAATAGACAAAACTCTCTTTATTAAGAAGAATTCCAGGGACATCATACTTGTACAGGTTTATGTGGATGGCATTATTTTTGGCTCCACCAATAAAGCCTGGTGTGATGAATTTGAGGTGTTGATGAAAGGTGAATTTGAGATGAGTGCGATGGGTGAGTTAACATTCTTTTTAGGACTTCAGGTTACTCAGAAGTCAAATGGGATATTTATCAGCCAAGACAAGTATGTCCAGGACATGCTTAAGAAGTTTGATATGGTGAATGTGAGATCTGCAACTACACCCTTTGAAGCTACCATCCCTAAATCCAAGGAAGAACCTGATGAGGCTGTTAATGTTCATTTATACAGATCCATGATAGGTTCCCTCATGTATTTGACAGCTTCAAGGCCGGATATTCAGTTTGCAGTGAGTGCTTGTTCTAGACACCAGGTCACACCTTTGACTTCCCATTTAAATGCAGTCAAGAGGATTTTCAAGTATCTTAAAGGCCGACCAAAATTAGGTCTTTGGTACCCAAGAGATTCTCCTTTTGTTTTGGAAGCATATAGTGATAGTGACTATGCTGGTTCCCATGGTGATCGAAAATCCACAACTGGTGGATGTCAATTTCTGGGGAGAAGGTTAATATCATGGCAGTGTAAAAAGCAGACTATTGTAGCTACCTCTTCAACTGAAGCTGAGTATGTGCTAGCTTGCAAACTGTTGTGGGACAGGTACTTTAGGATAACAAAATCAAATGCTTGATTATGGGTTCATTTCATGAACACTAAGATCTTTATTGATAATCAGAGTAGTACCATATGTATTGTTAAAAACCAGTCTTTCACTCAAAGAACAAAGCGACATCGAAATTAGGCACCATTTTATTAGAGATGCAAATGAAAAACATCTTATTCAAGTGCTTAAAATCCATACTGATGATAATATGGCTGATTTGTTAACCAAGGCATTTGATGGACCACGGTTTAATCACCTTGTGGTTCACATAGGGATGATGAATCCCTAGCTGCCATGGTTAAGGGGAGGATTTGGGTCCAAGGGGAGGACTGTTGTTTGTATATTATTCTTAGGATATTAGAATAGCAGCTTTAATTCTAGTAGTTAGATCCTTTTGTTTTTCTATGTATATGGTTTGTGTGGTTTTGGTCTAACATTTTGCAGGGAATTGATTCATGATGTGTGCATAGCATGGAGTGTGTGGCCTTAATTTGCTGTGAACATTCACTTCTGGTTGAATAAGTGTTATTCCTGGTGTTGCATGAGTTTCTACTGGTGGTTATACTGGTTTCTTCTGACTGAACAATTCCTACTGGTGGTCTTACTGGTTTCTGCTGGTAGAGTTGTTCCTGCTGGTTTTGTTAATTGTTTGATATGGTTTTCTTTTCTTCAAGGACTAAAATTGAGTTTTATTATACTTCAATAGTAAAACTGAAACAAGTGGGCATTCAATTGCTAAAAAGGGGTATCTATTTAAAGGGTTCATTACTATTTGCCCTCATTTTTACAATTACCTTTCTATCAAACCCTAATTTTTTACAGCCCCCTTTTGTTTGTTCCACTCACCTTTCGAAAGTGCAATTCCTACTACCCACCAGGAGTAACTCCATTGCATCTACACACCAGTACTAACACTTAACCCTGTTCAAGCTATTATTGTTATATCTAAATGGCTGCCCCCTAAAAAATACCACGACGAGCATAATAAGGTTGGATTTTTGGAGAAATCCAAAGGTAGCACAGATTATGATCAGGTTATTGACTTTTGCTTGATTCTCACATAAAGTATGCCATAGTTGTTCTACCCTCATCATCCATACTTCTCTCCAATAAAACAATTCTGGTCTACGGCCTCACTCTTATCATCTGAGTCTGGTCCACCAGCTATTGTGGCCACAATTGATGGTACTCCTTATACTATCACAGAATCTTTAGTTAGGAGTAGCTTATTGTTAGATGATGCAGGAGGGATAGTAGATATGACTATTGCTGAGATTTACACAGGCATGGACAACCTAGGGTACCCCACAGAGGGAAAGCTGACAATTCACAAGAACAAATTCTCACCTCAGTGGAGGTTCCTGATTCACACTCTCTTGCATTGTCTAAGTACAAAGTCAGGGAGTTGGGATCAATTTGGAAGTCCCCTGGCCATTGCTTTGATATGTTTGTGTGAGGGAAGGAAGTTTAACTGGTCTAGTTATATTTTTATTGATTGGTAAAATAACATTCAAAACTCCAAACAAATTTTTTGAATGTATCCCCGTTTCTACAGATGATTTTGAATATAGAAACAAGGAATACCAAACCCTACAGGGCTCTTAGACTAACCAGTAAAATGTTTGCCAATATGAGACTGAACTTTCATGGGGATCCTATGCCTTTGTTGGCATCTATGCTTGCTCCTGCTCAACCTGCTATAGCAGGTGAAAGCTCAGGGGAAGCTGAACCTTCAGTCCCACCCAATGTCCCTGAGACAGTGACTGAGACTGTTCATTCTCATGACCAAGTCTCAACACCACCCAGACCAGCACCAACCAATACTGATGCTCAAGTGAATGAGCAGGGTCCATTTTCTGACCCTAACTTTGAGTC
The DNA here is from genome assembly GCA_026074375.1 of Tanacetum coccineum. Classification (NCBI taxonomy): domain Eukaryota; kingdom Viridiplantae; phylum Streptophyta; class Magnoliopsida; order Asterales; family Asteraceae; genus Tanacetum; species Tanacetum coccineum. The sequence continues at coordinate 5,927 of BQNB010078634.1, read as the reverse complement.
TACTTCAACTCAAGCCCATGACTCCATTCCTGACCCTGTTCCTTCTACTAATGTGGAAGATGAATCTCTGGGAGGAACTTTCTTTGCTACTCCTCCAAGGTCCCCTGCAGCTCCACCTAAAGGTACAACCTCAAGAGGTGCTGCGGACCCCCTTAATCTAACAGCTTTGTGTACATTAGTGTGTGAACAAGGGAAAAAGATTGAGAATTTGGAATCTGAGCTTCAAGCCCATAAGCTGCTGTTTAAAGAGGTGATGGGAAAATTGGTAAAAAGAGTGAAGTTTCTGGAATCAAAACTCAAAGCTAGACGAAGAAATGTGTTTGTGAGTGAATCTGATGATGAGGAGGCAGAGGAACATGATGTAGACCCATTGATCAAGCTTGCTAAAGCAGCTGCTTCTGCTGCTGACACATCTCCTATTCCTGCTAATGACAATCAAAAAGCTGACATTCCTCCTGGTGCATCCACTCACACTACTGCATTTGGTAGTGATACTGATGTTCCTACTGGTCCTTCTTTTGGGTTTTCTGCTGATCCCTTTAACAAAGGAAAATCTCCTATGGTAGAGGAAGATCCTCCAATCAAGCAAAGGTCTTTCAGACAATTGGAGGTAAAGAGGTCAGATAGGATGCTTGAAGCTGCATATAGTAAGCAATAAGACGAAGGAACATCTTGATTGGCTAGAGAACAAAGAAAACAAGGAAGAAGGCAAAGGAATGTCTTAATTCTGCAAAGTACTACACGATGATGAATTGTGCACCTATTCATAGAGGGACAAGTACATGCAATCAGGGACTTACTGCATGATATTACTTGGTCCTGATGTACTGAAGAAAACTTTGCAGAGAGTATGGGTGCGGTCAAGTTTATTTGGCTGAACGTAAGGAGACAGTTTGAAACACAGAGGTTTATAGAGAAGAGGAATAAACCTATGACATATGCACAGCAGAAAAACTTTATGAGAACTTATGTCAAGAATCAGAGTTCTGTCATTTATTCTACTGGATGGACTTTGAAACATGTCAAATCTTTTTCTGATGCCACACTTCAGGAGGAGTTTAACAAGATTCGACATGCTGTTGAAAATCTGCAAACTCAGATACTCAGGAGGTCTATTAAAAGACCTGGTGCAGATTTGGACAAGCCTACTTCCAAGAAGTCAAAATCCAATGAAGCTCAACACACTTCTGTTCCTTCTGAATCAAATCCATCAACTGCTGGTGTTCCATCTAACCCTTCACCATTTGTTGATACTCCTCCACACTCACCTGAGTTTACACCTGTTTCACCACCCAAACCATCTGATGCTGCTCCATCTGTTGCTGCTTCACACACTGAAGTTCCACCTGCTGTTCCAAGGACAACTGGTCCACGGACAAGAAGTAAATCAATTGATGCTGATATCAAGACATATACCACTAGGCGGAAGTCTCTCGCCCCAAGGAAGATGCCCTCTTCTGAAGTGGATTTAAATGCTCCTGATAAATCCTTCATTCACGTGCTCTCTGATGATGATTCTGATGATTCTGCTGGGGATACCAACCCTCCTTATTGGCATGCATTTGCTGCATGGGAAATTGTTCCTACTGGCTTGGGTGATGTCAATGTTTTATACTTCACTGATAAATCTACAAAATTCTTTACTCATCTTCGAGAGATTCTGCACCTGCTTGATAGACAGGATTTGTCTAAGTTATATGGCATGGTTGTTAAGCATTATGAAGTCAACCCTCTAGCTGGTAATGGATTGCTTTTGTGGGGAGATCTTCATGTTTTGTTTGACTCTACTTCTGGTGGTTCAAGTGTTGAAGTTTGGAATGATCAAAAGGAGTGGGTTATCTACAGATGGAAATTGTTTCCATTTTCTGGTGTTCATATGCTAGAAACATTTGCTGGCAAGATCTTGTACATGTTTGCAGATACACCATATCCTCTCTCTGCTTCACTCATGAAGAAGATGCTGAAGCATAAGTTGGAAGTGGAGATCGATGGTATAGGGAATGACATGACATATGCTGTGCAATTGATTCAATTCATCAAGAATCAGCTTGCTTCTTGTCATTCATCTGCATAAGTTTGGTACTTTGTTACTATCTTGTATATACTTTGTTTTCTTTTGTATGTCTAGTTTTTGTTTTTTGCAGGTCACTTTGGATGGTTTTTGGGGTTTTTGTGGTTTTTGGATGGTATCACAATGTTTTGAGTTGCTACTGAGCTTAAATCCTTTTTGGCTCAAAATTTGGTTTTCATGTGATAAAATATTTTGGTGCAAAATGTTTTTATGGCACTTTGATTTCAAAGTTTCTCTTTATGGGTGCAACATCATTATGGGTATCAATTCCCAGGCCTTCGGGCTAGAATTAATTGACTTTTGGTTTCAATTCCCAGGTCTTAGACTAGAATGAATTGATATAGCTGTAATGGTTTGCTTAAAACCATAGGGTCTCTCAACTGACCTATGTTTCATGTACCAATTAGTTGAGATGGTTTACAGTCCACCATGGGAATAACCCTTTCTGGGTCCCAAGGATTGTCTAGCCCACAGAGCAAAACGGCTTATGAGGTAAAGGTCTTATAAAAATCCGTTGATGGTTTGCCAAAGGTTACCCAAAACTGGATGGTTATCACTTGCCATATTCTTGAAATAAAAAGTGGCTAGTCCTGAGCAAACGGCTCCAGGTAAAGACAAATCAAATCCGTTTTTGGCTGTGATGACTTGCCCAAAGTCATATAGTACTCAACCCACTATGATTCAAGTTTGGAGTGGTTGAAAATGGTTCCAATCTTCCATGGCATTCCTTTTTCTAGGACCCTATAGATTGGCTAGCCCAAGAGTAAATGGCTACTTGGTAAAGGCTTCATCAAATCCATTTATTTTCTATGATTCACCTCTTCCAGGAGTTAACACACCATGGAAAGTGATGAGAATAGTTATAACCTGAATTGATGACCTTAGCTGCTGGAGAGAGATTCTAAGTTCATGCTATGGACTTCATTGTTGCTGCTGGAGTGCTCAAGTTCAAGTTATTGCTGCTGCTTTTGTTGCTGTTTTAATCCTCAAGTTTACACGTAAAGATCTATCTAGAAACTGGACATTAACTATGTCAAAATCCATTAAGGGAGGATGTTAGGAAATATTTGATATTTAATAGTTCCCACTGTGTAGGTTCGTGTTCCTACAGGTGAGAGTAATTGCTACAGATAGTGAATAGTTGCTACTACGGTATGTAGTTCCTGCTGCTTATGATATTAGTCCTGGTAGAGTAAAGTAATTACTACAGGATAAGTTTAGTTTGTTTAAACTATAAATAGGCATGAGAAATAGTAGATAGACTCATGGAATCGTAATTCTAGGAGAATTAGTTTAGGGTTTCATATCTATAATTGAAACCACAATACAAGGTTTAGTTATAAGGGACGATTAACAATCAAAGAAATAGTTCTATGATTAAAGAAAAGATCCATAGAGGATCAAAGTAATGTTCTTAGTAATTCTTCTTTAGCACATTAGTTTATTTTCCGCGTGAACAATAGGTTGTGTTGTTAGACTCTCACAAAGTTACTTTTGATTACATTAGTACTCTATATCCTTCACAGGCTTAAAAGATCTATCTAGGGCTGAGACCTACATCGAGCGTGTTGAGCTCTAGCTTGTTCCTTAACTTTTAGGCTAAGCGTTCGTAAAAATTTGTGAAGAACGAAAAAGGATAGAGTTAAGTATGAGTGGGATGCTAAACAAGGATTAGTTAGAAATCTTAAGAGCTCATGTATGTAATTTGTTGATTTTTCTCCCATAAGCTTTTAACCGGATTAATATACGTGCTGTTTTTGGAGATTAAACTTAAATCAACAATTTTTATATAATATATAGCAAAAAAATTTAGTCTTAGTTCAAACTTATACTTGAATTTTTCAAAAAGAAGTCTTCTCTATAAAAAAAATTGAAAAAATGATAAAAATTTTAATAATAGAAGTTGTGGGCTGATAAAAATTTACTACCTCTTGTCGGCTCACAACCGATGTGGTAGTCTTCTAAAGAAAGCCCATAGTAAGAATAAAAATCCAAGACTGATAAAAGTTTGCTGCATCTTGCCAGCTCATAACCATTTGCAAAGGCCATCTAAAAGGTCCAAGGGTTACCAATTACATATAAATATTTTAATTTAATTAATAAATTGATTTCTGAATGCAGTTTATTGAAAACTATAGAAAATATCATAAAAATATAAAACTTTAAAATAGTAATAAAGAAAAGTTACCAGTTACCCTTGATCAAATTTACTCTCACAATTATCTATACTATAATATATAATAAAACGTAAATTAGAACCGGGTAAGTTTTTTTTTTATGAACACCCGGGTCCGTTATCCCCACGATTAGTGAAATTGGAAACCACGTTTAGGTTCGGATCCTGAATATTACTGAATAAGCGAAGATATTTTGGATAAGCTATTACTACGAAATTAAGAAGCAACAAATAATGACGATTAAGCAAATAAACAAATTTAAATCCCTAAAAATGTAAACTAAAATGTCACTAAATAAAGAAAAATTGCCGGAAATTGTTAAGAATAAAAGCCCTAATTTTTTTTCTTTTTATAAAAGTTTAATTAAACTAATTAAAAATCAAACAAAATACAAATGTAAAATTAATAAACCTAATTAAAAACTTAACTGAAGGACAATGTGCAAAACCTAAGAAACACGGGGGAAACTAACAAACTAACGGAGGACTAACTGAAAAAACAATCAAAATCGAAAGTTACCCTTCTAACCCAGAGAAATCTATCCGACAACAAACAAATGTCCAATAAGCATTCGAATTTTAAAGAGCTTAAAATGAAAAACTCAAAGAAGCAAAGTTGTAAAGGAAGACAGGGGGAACAAGATTAATAAAGCTAACTTGGTTGAAACTACACAAATATGCTCCTCAAAAGAGCTTATCTATAAGCTGATTACAGAAAGAGGGCTTTATCCCCTTTGTTTATATAAAATAAGCAATACTCAAATTAAGCTTAATTCTAAAAAGAAAAAGTGATCTAGAAAGCTTATGATGTGCTTAATCTATAAATGAAAAGAAATTAAAGCTTAAACTACTTTTATGCTACTGAAATTTATCATGAACTAAGCAAACTCAGGAAGTAAGCAAAATAACACAAAATCCAAATAAGCTAAAAACCTTAATAAGCTAAACTAGATTCTGAAACTTTAAGGACTTATTAACCTACTTATTATCCATCTAAATAAGCTATAAATTCTAGATTTAAAAGCTGAATTAACAAATTTTAAATCCTAAAGACTCTAAGTACTGTTTTTGGAGTTTTCAGGTTTTTTATGACTTTTGACAGCTAAATTTAACTAGGAAAATAAGCTAGAAATTGCAAATTAAGACTTAAAATCTATTAAGCTATATTAAAACTCAAGTCCTACAAAGTTTGATAAGCTAAATCCTAAGATTACTGATCTAAATTAAGCTAAGAACACAGCAGTACTAACTGAGGTTAGTACTGCTAGTGTAAAAGTTCAGCAGTACTTTCAAGTGAAAGTACTGCTAATGTAATTTGACTTTTGAAAATAAAATAAGCAATGAAATAAGCTAAATAATGAAAACTAAAACTAAATTCTTAATAAGCTAAAACTAAACTTAATCCTACTGAAATTTTAAGCTAACAGTACTAACTTATGGTTAGTACTGGTAGTGTAAAGGCTCAGCAGTACTAATTGAGGTTAGTACTGGTAGTGTAAAGGCTCAGCAGTACTAACTGAGGTTAGTACTGCTAGTGTAAGTTCAGAGTGCACTAAACCAAACACTCCTTTATCATCTTGACAGGATTGAGAAAAGTTTTTTTTAAGAGAAATTTAATGAACAATTACTGAATACCAGATAAAAACTAGCTTAAAACAAACTTAGCAAACATGAATAAAC
>BQNB010078633.1:0-30491 GCA_026074375.1 Tanacetum coccineum | reverse complement strand
ATAAAAGTTTTGGTGTAATGTCGTTGATACGTCAACTTACATTCTTAATAGAATCTTAATTCGACCAATACTAGGAAAAACCTTGTTGAGAAATATTGATTTGATGAGACAAAATTAATAAAAAGAATGAAACAAGAAGGACTTAAACGCAAAGCTGGAATTCTTCAAAAGATGGAAGAGTTTGAAGATTCTAAAAGATCTCCTTAAGAAGATAAAAGATATAGAAGATAATGATAAAAGTTAGGAAGATATTATTTGTTTCCTAATTATGTTTGTTCATATCCTTTGTAAACCTAGACGTTCTCTACTATATAAAGAGACATTAGGTCATGTAGTTTAGCATCCAGAAAAATGTGTGTGTGTGATAACGCCTAAATTATACATGTTTCTATGGCGTTATTTATGTTTATTTTATCATTTCTTGTGAACTTTTGGTACTTAATCAAGCTTAAATTGATTATAGGTTCACTTGAAGACTCTAAAGACTCAAGCTCAAAGATCTACACACTTTGGAAGGCGAATACAAAAAAAGAAAAATTTCTATTTAAAAGTTCAAGAAGTTCGTCGAACTTTCTACGAAGTTCGCCGCACTTTCCTATGAAGCCTCTAAAACCGACGCATCTATATCTTTGTTCGCCGCACTTTTCCCAAAGTCAGAAAAATTAAGTCTAATAAATGCACCTGCATTATCTCACCAAAACCACCGCACTTATTTGTAAGTGCGTCGCACTTCCAGTTAAAACATTAAATGACCATCGCATTAACTCCTCAAGTGCACCGCACTTAATTCTAAAACCGGCGCACTTTTTCCAAATTTTAGCCTATAAATAAAGGACGATTTTTGCATTCCAAATCATCCACACACTCTCACCCTCAACTCCCTACTTCGTTTCTAAGACTTAAAGTAGGTGTTTTTGGTGTTCTTGGCTTGACAAACCAAGAATCCAAACACCCCTTCAAACCACCATCACCACCATCGACTACCACCACTCTCCACCATCAATATCACTAGATTTTAATCCATCAAGGAAGTAGTAGTGAAGTGTATTTTGAAACTATAAATTATTGTGACAGAATTGATCATAGTTTTTGGGTTTTGCTTTGAATATAATAAAGTGTTCTTGGGAGATTCTTGTGAAATCACAATCATTTGCTCTTGGAGTTTGGTATAATATTGTTTATACTTTGAATATGATTATTATTGAATTGTTTGAGTTAATAATGTTTTTTGTTACTTCTTTGATCATGGAGTAGTAATCTTGTGTTTGTTTGGGCATTATGTGATCTTTGATATGAAGTGTTTGGATATGAGTTTATTGAAATGGTTAAACATGATTTTCTAAGTGTAAAGGCCGAAAGGATACTTATAAACTTATGTTTTATCATTCCACTTACTATATTGGTTATAATAACTTATAAAGGCCGAAAGGATTTGTTGTTATTTATCGATATAATCACTAGTTATATTTAAAGGCCGAAAGGATTTATAACTTGTGATAACTCTATTTTATAAATTTATAAACACTTTTCCAAACACATCATTATCCAAGTGATCATTGCCTAAACAAACATACTTTAATTCCTTGCTTGAATCATCCTTTTATTGCTTTCTTTGCAATAGTCAATTTATGTTCGTTTTGGTTAATTTGATCCGTGACAATCTTATTAACCTTAGCACCTTAATTACAAACTGTGAAAACTTCAATTCCCGTGGAACGACCTGGACTTACCTAAAAGCTATACTATACACGAACGGGTATACTTCCCGAGTGTAGTGTTTTTAGTAAAAATCGGTATTTCTAGTATTATAAATTTAAAACTTGGAAAACACACATCAAAGTTTTTGGCGCCGCTGCCGGGGAATTGTTTAAGTTGTTATCAGTTTGTTGCTTGTTTTAGGTGCTATTTTGTTTCAAAATTTTCAAACCCGCACATCTTATTTGTGCATCGGTTTTCCGGTAAACCCACACTTTCTGTAGATTTTTCACAAACAGGATTTTGTTTCAAAAACCAAAACCAAAACCCCCCAATCTGCTAGTCTTAGGTTCTATAATCATTTGGAATTGTATTTTATCTGATTATATGCCTTGTGTATTTGTAATTATCTAGTTTATCATAATATTCAAAAATAATAATTTCTTTTTTTATCCTTATTTGCTTTACAAATAAATTAAAATATATATAATATATAAATTTAAAAAAATTATAAAAAATATATATATGAAAATTATTTATTTTATTTTGAATATTATCTTATTAGCCTTAACTATATATATAAAAATGTCTTTTTGCAAAATGCTTAACGTATGTATAATCCACTATCTTTCAGAAAGCAACTTATAAATTTAATATATAAATTTAATAAAAGTTTAAAAGAAAGGACTTACACGATTAAAACTATCCAGAAAGATTCCGTCGAGATCAAATCATTCAAATCTTCAACTCAAAATTCTACCGTTAATGACTTTATCGTTATAAATATACCTGAAGAGGATGTCGAACCCAAACAAATAATTCTCGATCCTGATGATCAACCCATGTGGGAAAGTGCTAAGACTGTAGCACCGACTCCTAATTTTGCCATTGTTCTACCCAATGTTGATGAAAACTTTTTTATCAATAGTACTCACTTAAAAATAATTTCGGAAAATAAATTCAATGGTGTTCAGCGGGCCGATCCGCATGACCACATCCGTGAATTTCTCACAATCTGCAACATGTTCAGATATGGTGAAACACATAGCAAAGCCGTAAAGCTTTTGATATTTCCCTTTTCCTTGTGCGATGAAGCTAAAACCTGGTTTAACGAACTTAATGAAGAGTCTATAACATCGTGGGAACAATTAAGAAGAGCTTTTATAAACAGATTCTTTCCACCTTCGTTGTTTAACCGTCTTTTACTTGAAATCAGAAATTTCTCTCAAAACATATGTGAAAGTCTAACCGACGCTTGGTTACGACTCAAGAGCATGCTTCGAAAATGTCATGGGCACGGTCTGACCAAAGGAGCTATTATTCAAATATTCTATCATGGTCTAGATGAACCCACTCAAGCAATCCTGGACGTAACAGCCGGAGGAATCTTCCTCTACAAAAGCCCGAATCAAGCTTTTCAAATTCTCGAGGACAAAGTCCTTTTCGAACATGATTGGTCCACTAAATCTCAAAACGATCATCATCAAAAATCTGTTTCCTTCACCGATGAAAGTGGAAGTAATAATGATAGTTCTCGATTTATGGAAAAATTGAAGGCTATGGATTCTAAAATTATAAGCTTAAATGAAGAATTGCAAGATATGCGTGAGAAATATAATGAGCTTAGAGAGGGTAACACTTCTAAGAACGATGACACGCCGATGAGTGAACGTCATGAAGCAAATTACATTCAATCTGAAGGTTATCAAAACCAAAACTCTCATGATTCGTATTCTCACCAATCCCATCATGATCCTAATGATTCCGAGAAATCGCTTACAGAATTAAACAATGATGTGAGAAATGATCTCGAAGATTTCAAAAGACGTATCCGTAGCATGAGAACTGTTCATTGGAAACTCTATGACAGCGACGATCGTAAAACTACCGGTATTTTACCCAACAAAAAGTCTAAACCTATCAACCAAGGACCTCAATCTAAAACTGATTTTGAAAAATTAATGACTAAATTCTTGGATGATCAAAGAGTTTCAAATATGTTTGTCAAAAACAATGTTAAAGATATGATTTTAAAGATGAAGCAGAATGAAAAGAATTTCCAAACTATCTTTAAAAACATGGAAATAAAAATAGATGAGTGGGAGAAATCTCAAAACATATCTTTAGAACAAACCGATAGGACTGAACCACAACCTCCTCCTCAAGATCACACCGAGCATGTGAATGTCTTATTCACCGAGAGGGGAAAGTCCGATGATTCTCTGAAAACTCAAAAAGATTCACCACATCCTATTATCGTTAACAATAAAATTAGAAAAGATAAACCTATTAAAACAACAAAAGGGACTATCAAGTGATTAAAACAAATGAATATCCATTCCGTGAATATATTCCTAAAATCCCGTTCCCTCAACCTTTAAGAGTGGATCATTCCTGCTTGAACCGTATCATTAAGGAATCTTAAATCAAGTTAATTATAAGAATAGTAGTAGTAGTAATAGTAAATAATAATAAACCTATAAAAAAAATATATATATATAAATAAAAACTTTGCAGTCTTTAAGTATGTTACGCATTCGGCCGGTGTGTCGCGTATCTCGATTTCTGCTTCCAAAAAGAAATTTATCGAACTTTGTGGGTGTGTTCGCTGGAAACCCTCACGAGACTATAACTCGTCCACTCGGGACACCGAGGGGCATAAAGGCTTGTTGCATGCGCTAAATGAAACCGTGGTGCCTACTAAAGTGCACTTTTGTATTTAATATTTTTCTTGTAGTTGTGTTTATTATGCAGATTAAATACACGTGTGTGTGATAACGCCTAAATTATACATGTTTCTATGGCGTTATTTATGTTTATTTTATCATTTCTCGTGAACTTTTGGTACTTAATCAAGCTTAAATTGCTTATAGGTTCACATGAAGACTCTAAAGACTCAAGCTCAAAGATCTACACACTTTGGAAGGCGAATACAAGAAAAGAAAATTTTCTATTTAAAAGTTCAAGAAGTTCACCGCACTTTCTACGAAGTTCGCCGCACTTTCCTATGAAACCTCTAAAACCGGCGCACCTATATCTTTGTTCGTCGCACTTTTCCCGAAGTCAGAAAAATTAAAGTCTAGTAAATGCACCTGCATTAACTCACCAAAACCACCGCACTTATATGGGTTTAGTTGTTGAAATTTCTTGATGAAATCATACATTTTAGCATTGGAATCGGTATAATACTTGTTTCTCTTCTATATTTATATGAATTATGGAAATAAATTGTTAAAAATGAATGTTAATTTGATGAATATGGAGTAGTCCATTCATGTTTGTTTGAGATTCATGAGAGTCGTAGCAAGAACACGTTGAATGCCTTATGATTTTGGGATAATAATATCAAACTTGATGTTTTAATACTTGATCCTTGTTGATTATTTGATATTTTGTAAAATATGGAATTAGGTCGAAAGGCTCCATATGAAGATCGATTTCGAGTTATGAATCGATATTAGCTTTGTGAGAATTAGCTAATAAAGTGATTTACAAACCAAGTAATAAAAGGTTTAATGCTTATTCTTATGTCTAACGAACTTGAATAAAAGAGTTTGATCTTATCATTCCCAAGCATGAATTCGTTATAAATCATTTTATATAATTTGAATTAAAGGCCGAAAGGAATTTTTCTTATAAAAAGTAGCTAAACACCTAAATGATTAAACATTGCTTATGTGTTTGGACTTTAATTTATATGTTCATATCTATCCAATTGTTCTTGCTTATAACTTTCTTTCTTAAACAAACATACTTTTAATATCTTGAAATAGAAATACCTTTATCTTTTGATTAAGTGACAAATCTAAAGATACATCTTTTTGCAAAACTATTTAGCTTTTTACATTAACACCAATCCCATGGAACGACCTGGTCTTACCCTAAAGTTTATGCTATATACGTGGGTTATACTTTTACCTGTGTGCTTCTATATTAATAGTCAGTAATTTCAGTCTTATAAATTTAAAGCTTTTGAAACACATCAAAGTTTTTGGTGCCGCTGCCGGGGATTAATTCGTTCATGTTTTAAGTGATTTCTGTTTTGCAACCAAAAATTTAATACCCCGCCATACAGTGTTCTGGCAAACTGACCAAACAAATTTTAATTTTTGCTGAGAGTACGGCGCACATGGATAAAGTGCACCGGTTTTTCTGGAAGAACAAGAAGAATGGCGCACTTTTAAATAAGTACATCGCACTTCCTAGGAAGTTTTCACTAATGGAGACCGTTATAAACCAAAACCAAAACCAAACCCATCCTTTTAAAACATCTAATTTCAAAAAAGAAAAAGGGAAATATTCTACACTAAATCAATGTTTGTTACTTTACGAAAACTTAAAAAACAAAACTTCAATGAAAGCCAAAAACAAATTAGTTATGCTACTAGCAGTTCTGTAAAGCTTAAAAGCGATATTAAACTGTTACTCTGCCTAAATTCCTTAAGTTGCTACAAATATTATATAAATTTGAAAACAAAATTTGGAGAAACACAGAAAGTACGACGCACTTATTATGAAGTACGTCACATTTTCCTGTTCATCAGTTCACAAAACTATTATACCATCTGTATGAAGCACTTTACCAAATCACCAATCTCTGTTTGTTTTCTAGAAATATGTGAGTATAAAGAAATTTTTTTCTTTATGTCAACTAACCCACTAATGTTTGTTTCGATGTTGTGTTATCTTAAGAACATTATGGATAGAAACTCAAGTATCGAACAATTCGGTCTAGGAAGCAATAAACAATCATCACTGATTGATGATACTAAAAGCATGGGAGATTGGGATGCACCATATCAATGCAACACCGCAAAAGGAAAGGAGATGATAGAGACGAAAGAATTTATATATTATCAGATGAAAACGGAAGGAAAAAGTGAAAGGTATATTGCACCTTGCTTCGTCAATGGGCATGACGTACCAGACGGAGAAATAAATTTGGGAAATTATGAAAACCTAATCTCAAGCAACTTAGCAGCTAGGCTATTTCTAAAACTTAAAGATAAAAGAGGAGATAAGGTTGTAGTAAAAAGCTACTTGTGATCATAAAGGGATATGTTTATCATGTGAAATTCATCGTTAATCCTAACGAAGGAGATTCAACACCAGGAATAGTACTTGGAAGGTCATTTCTTAAAACTTTAAGAGGAATTGTTGATTTAGGAAAAGGAGCTATGACTATCTACCCTGATCCGGATCCTTTTCATGATAACTTAGACAGTTCAAACTATCCTAAAGATGAATGGGATGATCTACTAGAAAATATCGATTTTGGGGACATACCTGAGATTGATGAATTACCGCTATTTGTGTGTAACATGGGAAAGAATTTGATAACATCAAATATTTAATACTTTTTCATATCAAATTCCCACGTTTATTGCACTGCTTTATGTCATTTTGATACTTAATTAGCTTATATAATGTATTTTAGGTAATTTTGGCAATGGAGCGGAAAAACGGCTTTTTACGTCAAAATCCGCATTATTCATGAGTTACGGCGTAATTGATATCATGATTACGCCGTAACCGGTTATTACATATGGAAGTATGCTGACGAAGAAGTTACGGCGTAACGTCCTTCATGAGTTACGCCGTAATTGACCAATTATTACGAAGATTTGAAAGATCACTTAATTAATACGAAGATTCGGTGCTGACGAGGCTTTACGGCGTAACATCCAAAACAGTTACGCCGTAATCTTTTATTATGGAAATTATATTGTTGCCCACTAAGGGATACGATGCAACGTGACTATTTACTACACCGTAACCGAAATTATCACATAAAGATGGAAAGCCGTGTCAGAAGTGTTATGGCGTAACCAAGTATTGGGTTACGCCGTAAAGTATGAGCTGTCACAGGGACTTATTTGGTGCAAAATATTACTAAGATACAATTTCTACTACAAACTCCAGGGGCCAAACTCGTACATAGCCTAAAATTTATAATTAGTATATATATGGTTCACATGAATCATATATCTTACACATTCCATTCGGTGTGTGTCGCCGCAAAGTAAGAAAAGAAGAAAAGGTGTAGTACGCAGCTATTGTGTAGGCAAACCCTTCGGGGTTTGCCATGGCGTTCGACTAGAGGATCAAGAGCATTAATTCAGCACAATTTGTAATAATACTTCAATTTATTATGGTCAATTTAATTCTATTATTATTTTGATTGAGCAGATCATGTGGTTTAATTTATTGTTGTTATGTTATTATTTGTGCTTTATTATTTGTTTTTGGCTTTTAAATATTTAATTATCTTTTTGATTATTAATTTATGATCCCGTCATTTATCGCTTTCTTTATTATTTTATGTAGTGCATTTAAGTGAACCTTGTGCCCTGTATTTGTATTAAGTTAAGGTTGCGAGAATCTGAGTGTAAAGAGACCCTCTTACTCAGGCGTTTTCAATTCTCCAATTGAAAGATCAATATTCATTGGTGGTTCAGCTTTGACGATAAAGATGATCCCTTAATTTTAATACTTTGTTAAGAGTGCAAGCTAATGAGGAGACCACCTGTTTAGGATTAAAAGTATCTCATAAGATAAGTGGCATTTAGACTACAAGTAAACATTGCACAGGAGATCATAGTAATTAATTGCGTTCTTCCTTTCTAGTTGTCCACCTCTATACCAACTCCCTTTTCGACAAGCTAGTGATGTAGTGAATAGAAATGGGATAACTAATTGAGTCTGTTGATTCTACGAATACCCAGAAACAATTCTTCTAATTATCGTTGATTCGAGAGGAATACCGATAGTTAGGCAAATTCTTGACAAACTGCCAAAAATAAACTTTTCATATTTTTTGGAACTGAATAGCCAGATGCTTAGTACATTGGTTAAATAGGGAAATGAAACTGAAACGGGCCCTAAAAGACAAACGGGCCGAAAGTTATGCCAAAAACAAAAGTTCCAAATTCTAAAAAAAACACGAAAATGTAAATAACTCCTAAAATATGATGATTCAAGGCTCGAAACTCCCGTAACCCAACTATGTTTGGTTACCACGGCGATCTCCTCGTTCCAAGCTTCGAAACGGCTGGTCTTGGGCCTGAAACGGATCATCTGAGCCCAAGTTATGACCTTTTGAATAAAGGGCCTTTCCTCACACGATCCCGGGCTTCCAGAAATAAAATAGCCCGTTCTTCAATACTTGGGCCTGCATCATTCTCCCCTGGATAGACAAAATTCGTCCTCGAATTCACAACAGGATCATCATCAGATGAATCACCGTGATAAGGCAACAAGTGCTTCACATTAAAGACATCAGAACAACGAATATGGCTTGGTAACTTCAAACGGTAAGCATTGGAGTTAATTTTCTCTATAATTTCTAGCGGGCCAATCTTCTTAGCTGATAATTTATTATACTCACCAATCGGGAAACGGTCCTTAGTTATAATAGTCCACACAAAGTCACCCACTTCAAAATCCACCTGTTACCGCTTTTGATCTACATCTTGTTTGTACTTGGAGCTGGCTCGAACCAAGTTGTCACGAACAACTTTATGAACTTCATGCAACACTTCAACAAAATCCTACACTTTCTTGGGAACAGAACTAGAAACACGAAGAGACATTAAATCAAGAGGTCCATGTGGTTAAGCATACGAGCTTATTCTTTCACAAAGGTGACCCTTATAAACCAATTCCTTAACCTACCGACGTAACTCCTCATGCTCTCCTAAGCTTATTCTATAATGTGGTCTGTTAGGCAATTTTGAACCAGGCTCTAAATAAATATGATGTTGGATGTCACGCAAAGGCAGCAATCCATCATGCAACTCATCAGGGAAAACATCGGAAAATTCGCTATCCGGAGCCACCTATTTCCCAATTAGCACAAAAGCATCATCTCCCATCTCTAACTCATCTTCAAATTGATCATCATCGAATACTGAGGGTCCTTCATAATCTTCATCCGCCACACCATAATCTTCCCAATCATCAGAAGATGGACCATTACCCTTAAAGAATGGTTTTTCTAACTCTTCGCCTTTACTTCTCCTTGGAGCATGTTAATCAGGAACTTCGGCTCTGATACCAACTCATGTAGACTAAAAAATGAGATAACACAAATCGATCATGTTGATTCAAACGAATACCATGAATGATTCAAACAAATATCGATTTTTAGGAGATCCTTAGCAAAAACTGCCAATAATAGATTGATTAAAGCAAAGCTTTTGTAGAAACTAGAAGGGGGGGGGGGGTTGAATAGTTTTACCGATTAATTAGCTTTTCAAAAGTTTGCTTATGAAATAGTTTGATTCGAGTTGTATGTCAATCAACCAACAATATGAATCACACTGAAGTTGGGCATTAGTGACTGTAGTCTTGTGGCTGCATTTGGGCTGGTGTTGTTGTGACTAGTGTTGACCTTGTGGCTCTTTTTGGTGCCATTTTCTTCAATCACAAGAAAATACAATACCCGTTAGATTTCATAAAATCATAACCATGACATGACATATCCATGATAATTAAAGTGAGATCACATCACACAGTGAAATGTACAATTGAATTGTAATTAACAATGATATAACCAAATCGACATTCATTCATCACAAATTCGATTATAAACATGACATAATACCACCATTCCATATATAACTGGAAAACATACATGATTGGTTCTGATACCAATCTGTAACACCCCCAAATTGTCGCAGCAGAATAACGGTAACGTGGCGATGTTAACATACTCAGATCAATAACACCAGATCATATATAGAAACGACCAAAAAGATCGTTTGAAAATGATACATTGGATTAAACAAAGTAAATGTTACAAAAGCCCGAAAGCATAACTTGTTCACTGATCAAAATACAAAGAATTTCAGCCCATACAGATAACATAATGAAATTCGAAAAATCTTTAATGTAAGAGATCCAATCAAAACCACCAATTAGCCCATCGCACCTCTGTGCTTAATGATCCCCTGAAAAATATTCTTAAAACGGCAACAATAAATAGGTGAATTCATAGGTTTGATAAATCATATATTGTAGGACCACAAGATTTCCCAAGTGTATGATAATGCAACAGATGCAGACATCATATAAATGTAATTACGTTGCTCTAAGCTCATGACACTGAAGCTTGACGTGTATGAATACCAAATTTAATGGCCTACATTGCCTGTGGTGATGATCAAACCGCAACTCCTATAATCACATGGTATACGTTCGTTTGTCCAGTGATAGCTAATCACCCGAACGGGGTTGTCAAACCCAATAGATCTATTAATAACATTCGCGCTCACAATCCCGCAATTGACAGTTCATGATAAAGGGCTCAGATATGGGTTATCGCTACTTAGGCAACACGTAATCATAACATGAAACTTAACCACTTGTGTCCAATTGTAAAGCATTGCATGTTTTTCACCCCAAAAACTTTATAAAACAAAAACATGTAAAACGTGGGGCTATGAACTCACCTTGAGTTCTGATAATCCAAATATCACAGATAACTCGTCACGCAAATTGTCAGATGCAACCTATTTAATTTAAGGTCGTATAAGTACTAATTACATTAAGTACTCCTACCATGCATAAGTCTATATACCTAATCACCATCTAAATGTTTAAGTGAAAACATGTTTATAAAATTAAAACGTTTATAAACATACTTTTGGTAAAATCGTCATAACTTTCACGTTTCTAATCCGTTTCTTGCGTTTCTTATGCCCATCTTTTCGTATTAAGACGGGTTATCGATATATGACATTTTTATAATTTTGGTCCCCTGATGAACAGTAACTTTTACTGTTCACACCAGACGTGAGTTTTATTTAAATCATATTTGTTGTCGTAAAACCCGTAAATGTCATATTTTATTCGTTATAGCTTCGTTTTTAACGATTCTTTCAAGCACGATCTCGTAATTGAAAGTTCTATAATTTTATGAGGTTTACAAAAATATAACTTTCTGTCATGAATAGTGTTTTTACTGTTCATAGTTTATAAATTATTTTAAAACATTGTAATTACCGAAAACCCTCGAAATACATAACTTATTCGTTTATAAAATTGAAAAATCAAGATTCTTAACATTTGTAAATCCTAAAAAGTGTTTATTAAATATAACAATCCAACTTGCTGTTTGACAAAATTTTTATAAAATTTATTTTATAAACTCCGTTTAATTTACGTATAACTCGTTTTTAACGTAACTTTTTCGTTATTAATCCGTTTGACAAGTTTCTTATCTTTTCGGAATCGTCGTGGAATGTATTATCTTATAAAAACATAAAATAAGTATGTCTTATACAAAATTTTGGACAGAATGTTGGTGTTAGTTTGATAAGTCTATTTTCAACCCTTGTTTCCTTTATTTATCATTTTGTATTTCACCAAAAGTCCCATATGTGCCTTATATTTTATATATGTCATATATCATATGTTTATTATGTCCATGGTCCATCAAGGTCCTTTTTGTCCCAACATTACAAGTTCTTTATTTTACATAATAAACCATAACTTTTATAATTAACCATAAATCACTAGTTTTTATTATATATAGTTATCTTACATAAAAACCAGTGTGTACAGTCTTCACTCATTAATAATCGTATATAATAATCATACAACATTAACATAATCAAAACATAATTAACCATAACTAGTCATATGTATTTTCTTTAACTTTGCAACATATTAAGAAACCATAAAAACCCTAATTAACCTATGATCATGTTTACACCAAAACAACATGATACAATATTTTATCATCATTTTTAACATGATATATGTAATAACACAACATGTATAAAAGTCTACAAGATGGTCATTACTAGTGAAAACTTCATTTTCATGAATAAAAACTTAAATGGTGATTCAACTAAATAGATATATACAACTGACTATCAAGAAATTTACAAGAATAAAAAGAGTTTCAATTAACCTTAGGATGCGTGAAGATGATGAAACACAAATTGCGTACACCCTATTTAAGCCCTAAATCCAAGCTTGCACATAAGAAACGAGATTTCTTAATAAAAACCCTAGCTTCCTTTCTTGATTTATTACTTGTAAATGGTGATTAAAAGTTGGAACACCTTATAACATCTCAGGAAATGAGATGTTTATAGAAGGGTATAGGTTGTATAAAAATTAGTATGGATTTGTTATAGAGAGGTGTTGTGCCGTAGCTCAAAGAGAGAAAGGGAAGAACAATAATGTGTATTTTTTGGTACGTATTTTGTCTAGTTTCTCTTATCTTATGCAATGTATAAGTAATGAACAAGTATGACTAGTCAAGGGAACATAAAGAGAGTCTTAGGGATGGTCATGGTCATAGTCTTTGGTCAAAGAAACAAGAAATGACTAGGTTTAAATGAAGAGGTGTTGTACAAGACCAAGTGGTGAATTTTTTTCTTATATCTTGTATCAATGCCATTAAAATTCGGCAAAGAAGAAATATTGTGGATGTCTGTTGAGTAATTTTTAAGTATTGGGGTATAAATGTGGGGTATTTGTTGAAGGCTTAGAAAAGTTTTGGTGGTTCCGTGAGGCCTAACGCAATTTATCTCGAAACGTGTAAACACTAAACGTATCCGAACAAAAATAAGAATGAACAAGTAAATAATTATTCTCAAAATAATTACTTAACCCTTGCTTGATGTAAACATTTAATTGTTTGATGCCTGTTTACATTAAACGATAATAATGGCGTACGCGATTTAGCTTAACATATACGATATAAATGCAACGCGTACAAAACAAAAGGTACATAATGGATTTATCTATCTCGTAATAGACTTTGTGAAACAACAGGTGTATTTATAGTTTATGATCCCCATTTCCAAAGTCCACTATGCCTTTAGCAAGTCTAACAAATGATCGCCCAAGTATCACATTAGGTTCTACGTCTTCTTCTTTTTTGATTTATTTTGAACTTAATGAAATAGAACTCTCCTTTTAAGGACACTAGCAATTCTCTTCACCAACTTTTCTCCATTTTTCTCCTCATATTCTAAACACAACTTTATTGTAAATTTGTTTGAGATCACATTTTTTCATAGCCTAAGTTATTTCTCCATCATAGGCATGGAGTCCTTCAACATAACAAGGTGCAAAATATCTTTCACCTTCTCCTTTATTCCTATAAAAGGTGAATATCTTAGCTTCTTGCTCTTTACTTCTAGCTGTGTCTTGAAATTCAGGCATATCCTACTGCTCTTTTTGCATTAACCCTTTAGCTATTGAATCACTATTGTCCACTCCTAGGCTAATTCATCAAATATCGGTGTTTTGATCCATTATTGTCTTAACATTACAAAACATCAAGGTAAACGTTAAAGGGTTAGTATAAATAAGCATAAGTGATTTTTCATACTCACATAGTATCAGCAAATATTCATAAGGCGGAAATTTTGTCAATTTGTACATAGTGTACCAGTTGCTTAGGTTTTGTAACTCATAAGACCTGTAAGTGCGTCGCACTTGGTAATACGTGTGGCGTATTATTTCTGTTTTATAAAAGTGCGTCGCATTTAGAATTAAGTGCGACGTACTTATGTGTTTTTCAGTTAAAATTTCATAAAAACTTTTCATTTTTGCATTTATTGATTTTTCATCAATGATAACTTTATGAATGTCATAAGAGTGTTTGTCAAAACAGTTACTAAGCAAAGGTTTATAACACCTTTCATTGAATCTCATCAAATAATCATCATAATCATTTATGACTAGTCTCTTATCATTATGATTATTGTTGCTCATACATTTATGAATAAGCAAACAAAAAATACTAAACTCATAAATATCATCAAGCAAAAATTCAAACTTAATATATCTAGAAAAGCAATTTCTTGTTTTTTGGTTTTAGGATAAAGTTTGAGCAAACATGTAAATATAGCAAACAATATAAAACATAGAGCAATCCCTATGTTCTCAGAAGTAAACTTAGATATTGGGAAGATTGGTTGGGTGTTCTAGGTTGAATTTATCATAAGTTTGAAAATTTCCAGGAAGTGCGTCGTACTCGAAGAGAAGTGCGACGTACTTCGTTGTTTTTCTAAAAAACTGACGCACTTTGTAAAAAGCGCGCCATACTCTCAGAAAAAAATTGATTTTTTAGTCAGTTTGCCAGAAAACTGTACCGCGAGGTATTAAATTTGGTTTGCAAAACATAAAAGAATTAAAACAAAAACGAATCAATCCACGACAACCACGCCAAAAACTTTGATGTGTTTCAAAAGCTTTAAATTTATAAGGCTGAAAATACCGATTATTAATTTGGAAACACACGGGTAAAAGTATAACCCACATATATAGCATTGACTTTAGGGTAAGACCATGTCGTTCCACGGGATTGGTGTTAATGTAAAAAGTTAAATAGTTTTGCAAAAAGATGTATCTTAAGATTTGTCACTTAATCAAAAGATAAAGGTATTTTGATTTCAAGATTAAAACAAGAATATTTATTTAGACTTAGGATGATAATAATAAACAAGCATTCATGAATCAAAGCATAAAAGCACGAATAGATGGGTAATCAATCAAGCGATTAACTACTTCATATATCAAGGAATCCTTTCGGCCTATAATCTTCAATATATGAAATTCATTAAGATCCGATTCTGTAACATCCCAAAACAAATTTTCAAGTATTTATTACGATAATGCTATATATATGAGTATTAACAAAAGACTATATAGCTTTAAAGCCGTTATGTGATTGGCTAGTCAAACCGGTAGTCAAGCTTTAAGTATTAATACTATGCAAATGGTGTTAGAAAATATAATGTGTCAAATTTTTATAAAAGAATACTTGAATGACTAAAGGTGTTAAGTGATAAATAAGCTACAAAAGTTGATATGGCCAAATAAAAAAGAAAAAGGACTTGAGGGACTAATGTTGCCAAATAGGCAAAGTAGTACCTAACTTATCTATACTTCCTTGGAGAGTTCCACACAATTATCATTTTCACCAGGAAGATGTATGTGTGTGTGTGTGTGTCATGTGTTTAAGAAAAAGGAGGGAAGAAGACTAACTTAATGATCTATTAAAGAAGGATATATGTTCCAACTTAAGGATTAAGCTCTAGTAATCATCTATTCAAGTAAGCAACCTTAATTCAAATAATTGAAGAATTATAAGTTAGGGTTCATGTAACCCAAATTGGGGATTTTGGGTAATTAAGGTTATTAACCAAGAATTAAGGTAACAATAATAATGAGTTAAGTTATATAATGTCAAATTAGTAATTGAATGTTTCATCATATGATCAAAGAATGATCATATGATGTTAAGTAATGATAAAAGGTGTGTAATTGGGTTATATAAACCCTTATTATGTTTGTTTTATGTAATAATGATTGGTGATGATTATGGTTTAGGAAGGCAAAGTTTTGGAAGATGATGGTGATGAAATTAACCTATGGAATGAGGTAAGTAAATGGTAAATAATGGTGAAGTTAATAATGTTAGCTATATATGTTATGTGTATTTGTATTAAGGTTTTTGATAAGGGCAATTGGGTGAAGAGCTTAGATGCCTAAGGGTATAATGGTTTTAGTTTTGGGCATAACTAACCTACTGTGTCCCTGAACTACAGTAAAGACCTAGTGATGTATGTTAAGTAAGCAAGTGATAGGATTAGAATGTTGAAGTTGTTGATGTTAAGATAAGGTAGATTAATAATGTTTATGTGTTTATCTAAGTTGATAATGTTTGTTATGTCCACTTTTGGGCTAAAAGAAAAGTGTATGATGTTTATACGTATAAATGATATATGATTTCATATTATTGCCTTTACTTACTAAGCCTCGTGCTTTCGATTTAGATGTTTAATGTTTGTAGGTTCTTACGAAGAAGGTAAAGTGTTTGGTAAAAGGTTATGATTGGAAGAAAGGATTAGGAATAAATGAAGATGATCATAGGATCTTAGTACTAGTTGCCGAGCTCATATCAAGGTTGAACCCCATGTGTCTAATGGTTTGTTAATGAATGTGTTAAAGTGTCAAGTGTCATGTAATGTGAATGTGAAATGAGTAAGAGTCAATGGTTTTGATTGTGTGCTTAAGTGTATGTAAATGGGTCAAAACGAGGTGTTTGGTAACCTTTTATTTTTATAGATTTATATATATATAGATATATTTTAATTTAATTATATATAGCAAATAAGGATAAATAAATAAAAGAAAATTTTTTTTTGGATAGGTACGGCGTACTTTAGGAAAAGTGTGCCGGCTTTTATGGAATTTTAATGTTGTTTTTTTTCGAATATTATGATAAACTAGATAATTACAAATACACAAGGCATATAATCAGATAAAATACAATTCTAAATAATTATAGAACCTAAGACTAGTAGATTGGGGGTTTTGGTTTTGGTTTTTGATATAAGATTCTGTTTGTGAAAATTTGCAGAAAGTGCGGCGTACTTGGGTAAAGTACGGCGTACTTCCTGGGTTTTCAGGAAAACCGGCGCACAAACAGGATGTGTGGCGTACTTCCTGGAGAAAAATGATTTTTGGGTTCCGTTTGCCAGAAAACGGTAGGGCGAGCTTGAAAAATTTGTGAAACAAAATAGCACCAGAAATAAGCAACAAACTATTTCAACTTAAACAATTCCCCGGCAGCGGCGCCAAAAACTTGATGTGTGTTTGCAAGCTTTAAATATATAATACTAGAAATACTGATTTTTACTAAAAACACAACACTCGGGAAGTATACCCGTTCGTGTATAGTATAGCTTTAGGTAAGTCCAGGTCATTCCACGAGAATTGAAGTTTTCACAGTTAGTAATTAAGGTGCTAAGGTTAATAACATTGTCATGGATCAAATTAACCAAATCTTGCATATATCGGATATTATAACGAAAGTGATTAAAATATGATTCAATCTAATGATTAAGGTAGTTTGCTTAGGTAATGATCACTTAGATAATGATGTGTTTGGAATAGTGTTTAAAATAGAGTTATCACAAGTTATAAATCCTTTCGGCCTTTAAATATAACTAGTGATTATATCGATTAATACAATAAATCTTTTCGGCCTTTATAAGTTATTATAACCAATATATTAAATGGATTGATAAAACACATGTATAAAGAAACCTTTTGGCCTATTTTCTTATATAAAATATGTTTTACCAATTCAATAAACTCATATCCAAACACTACATATCAAAGATCACATATTGCCCAAACAAACATAAACATTCTACTCCATAATCAAAGAGATGAAGATCATAACAAACATATAAATTCCAGAAAACTTCATATTAAAAGAGTTGTAGAAATTATACCAACGTTTACTAGATCAAAGAAGGCGATTACAAGTTTTCCCAACCGAAAACTATTATCAATAACCCAAGATATCTATTACAATCGACCCGAACCCTTAAGGCACTATCACCACCTTTGAAATTTGTGGTGGAATGATGAGAGAAATGTTGTGGAGGTGTGTGTAAAATGGGGTGGATTATGCCTCTATTTATAGGCTGAAATCGGGTCAGAAGTGCGGTGCACTTTATAAAAAGTGCGGCGTACTTAGGGAGTTAATGCACTCAGCATTTATTGGGATTTTAACCGTTTCTTTGGGAAGTTTATTCAACAAAAGTGCGGGCACACAAGAAATATTCGTGCGGCATGTGTTTGGGAATCGGATCAGAAGTGCGAACGCATCAAGAGAAAAGTGCGTCATACTTTGGCATTTTCTTGGATCTTCTTCTTGAGATTTGTATGTGATAATATGATAAGAGATGATTTCGTCCCAAGCATCATAGGGAGGTATTTATAGGCTAGAGAATACTTGGGGACCAAGTTGGGAATGTATGTGGATGGATTATGGGTCAGATTTACGAATTATTGCCAATTTCCTTATAAAGTATGTTGTACGCATTTTGTAAAACGGCTACTTTTGTAATATTTCAGCTTGTGAACGTTTTTCTAAGCTGTAGATAATTTAATTCTCTTTCTGTGGCCACTTTAATCAACTCAATCCGAGTTCGTTTGACTGAGTCATGCCCAAAACAGTGAACAGGTGTCGGGAAGCTCCGAGTTTGAGTTATTTCTTCATTTAAGCTTTCAATTTGTTGTAGTCTTCGTATTCTTCCACGGACATGTGTGTGTGTGTGTGTGAATATTAATAGCAAATATACTTGATTTAATTAAACCATATGTCCGATAGAAATGATCAAAGAAATGCAAATAACGCCGCAAAAAAATATGTTTAATTTAGGTGTTATCGGTAGCATGCGTCAGGCATAAGTTAGTATTCCATCATAGGTTAGACAAGATGTCTCAAGATTTAAATCCATATACTGGTGGCCGAGATATAAAAGCGGATATTGCCACATTTATGTTTAGGTAAGTGTTTGACTTTGTGCGATAAGCTTAAAGTTCTGAGCATCAGAAACCATCTGGGTTGCTGCAACAACCGAGGATTTGTTTGGAAGTGGGGAGAGGATTACTATGGATTTTGTGAGTGGATTGCCAAGAGGCCGGTGGGTCTGATACGGATTTTGGGTTATTGTCGATGGATGACCAAATCAGCTCATTTCCTTTCATGAAGAAAACGGATAGTATCGGAGAAGCTCACGCGAATTTACTTGAAGATACTGTGTGTAGGCATGGTTTTCCCTGTTTTTGATCATTTTTTGTTATTTTTGGATCGAGATAGCCATTTTACGTCAAGATTTCTGGAGATCGCTTAGGGAGCGTTGGGAATGGAATTTGGATATACGTACGCTTTCCACCCTCAAATGGATGGTCAAAGCGAGAGGACTATACAAATGCTTGAAGATATGTTGCGTGCCTGTGTGATCGACTTTGGAAGTAGTTAGGATCGCCATCTGCCATTGGTTAAGTTCTCATACAACAATAGTTATCACTGCTGAGGAATAAGGCTACAACTATGAGGTTTTATTAGGACGGAATGTAGATCACTTGTATGTTGATTAGTTGGGGATAGCCAACTCACCGGGTCAAGAATTGATCCGTAATACGTACCTGAGAAGATGTCCAGATTAAGAAAACCGTTTGTTGACTGCCGTAGTTCGCAGGAAGAAAAAGTTACGCAGATAGGAGAACTAAGCTGTTAGAATTTGAAGTTGGTGATATGATAATGCTTAAGGTATCGCCATGGAAGGGCGTTGTACGTTTTGGAAAGCACAGAAAGTTAAGTCCACGTTACATTAGGCCATTCAAGATTCTAGCTAGAGTTGGTCGTGTAGCATATACATTGGAGTTACCTAAAGAGTTGAAAGGGATTCATAGTACGTTTCATGTTTCGAATCTTAAGAGATGTTTACTGGAAGGTGATATTGTTTTTCTGATGGATGAGATTCAACTTGATGATAAGTTGCATATGATTGAAAAGCTGGTGGAAGTTGTTGATAGAGAGATCAAGCAACTTGAGCAAAGTAGGATACCTATAGTTAAAGTTCGTTGAAATTCACAAAGAGGTCCAGAATTTACTTGGAAACCGTTGAGGTTTAGATTAAAAAAAGTACCCTATTCCTTTTACAAGTACGGACGACGCGAGGAGGAAAAGCGGATAAGTCGAGCTGAGCAACGAGACTGGCACTTCCCTAAAGGAGGGCAGTGTACAACCCGCTTTTATAGGTCAAGTTATCCGAAGCTACAATAATTATTTTTGCTACGTAAAGAGTTATAGTCATTTATACTGTATAAGGTTTGATGAAAATTTCCATTTATAGGGTAATTGCATGCCGTGATTGAGTTTCTATTTGTTTTTAGAGTCTAAGAAAGTCAGAAAAAATTATATTGTTGCTCCAAGAGCGTGAATATGTTATTTCTATATTTTACGACGTTTCCCCTAGTTTTTGTAAAAACCGTGTTTAAAGGTCATGTTTTTACGAGTTTAAGTTTTATTAAAGTGTTAAAGAAATAATTAGTGGGACGGATTTAAAAATTATTAACGTGGTGTGACCTTGCGTCTTTGGCCGATTTTAAATTAAAAGAATAATGTTTTTGTATTAGTTTAAAAGGGCTCCTTAAGATAGGGGTAGAATTGCCAATTTGCCAACTTATTCTATAAATAGGCACTAATACTACATTATAACATTTTTACCAAAAACAAAATCTCTCCTCTCTCTTGCATCTCTATCGAAGGACTACACATACACCAACCGCATTTTGGCTTATTTTCGACAACATTGTGCAATTAAATCCAATTACATATTATTAATCCTTGTTTCAAGAGTTACAAAACCCACTATTAAATCATCACATGCAATAAGATTTGAAGAAGTTGGATTTTTTAGTTGGTTCATGTGATTTTCGAGTATAAGGGTGTGTTCAAAGTGGTTAGATTATTGTTATTTTGTAGTTGGTTGATTGAAAAGGTTGGTTTGTTTGGGTTTGAGCTTACGTCTGATTTCAATAAGCCAAGGGGAAACATAGTTTGATTTTTCTTGTAGAATTGTAAGCTTCTAGTTATATTTTTGTAGTGATTAAACTGTGTATATTGTGTGTTATATGGTTATTGCTATAAGATTCAAGTGCAGAAATTATTGAAAGCGTGTTTAGTTATTGACCAAAGTTTGATGGTTTTGGTATAATTACATAGACTAGTTAAGCGTATTTTGATAGTCGGATTATGTCGAAAATGTCGTTTTCATAGGTTTTGGGTTGACCAAGTTTGACTTGACCGTAGCGAGTCGAGAAATTTTTGAAAGTTATTTTTGATAATGTTAAGTGATAGTGTTCGCCTTAAGCTCCGTTTCGCTAGGTGGATCGTCACGTAACTCTTAATAACGAAGCTTTATGGCCTGAGGTCAAGTTTAATGGTATTTTTGGGGTATAAAAAGTCAACTACGAAGTTTACTTTTAAAGTCAAACTTGCAGTTAAACTTTTGAATTTAAAGTTATATGAGCAACAGGTTCATGATGTTAGTTAATAGATAACAAAATATGAAGTTCAGATTATATTATCCTTACTTTTGGTAACCTTCTAAAAATGGAAACTTTATGGAAAATGTTGTAATATTGTTAGTGCGTCAAGTGAAATGTTTTGCGTCGTACTTGGAGATTGTAGTATATGATTGTATATACGTTTTAATAGTTAATATATATATAAATGTAAGTATGTAATATATGATATTAATTACTTTTAGTCAACTAACGCTATATATGTATTACATATAGGTCGCGGTGTTAGGAAGGCTAAAGTATTTCACGTTGTTGATTTGATTGATTTGGATCTTTTGCTTAAGGTGAGTTCATAGCCTCGCATTTAAATCTTTTAATTGTTTTTAAACCGCGAGGGGGATGCATGTTTGTTTTATAAAATCAAACACATAAGATTTTATGGTATGCTGGACCCGATTACGAGATGTTACCGCTAAGTAGCTAATGTCGAAGTCCCTTATTTCATTGAACGGTAATTGCCTTGTAAGGTGAACGTAATGAATTAAATAGATTCTATTGGTTGACACCCCTGTTCAGGGTTTGAATCCTTGTGCCCCCTGGTCAAACGGACATTTTGTATTAGAAATAGTAAGTAGGTCTATGCCACTAATACCTTGTTCTTGGGGCACCAATTAAACATCTGAATTAACATATGTCTTGTTATGTTCGGTTTGTCATGAGCTTATGCGTGAAGAAAGAAGTACGTTGATATACATTGCATTGTTTCTCTTGTTTTTCTCGAAGAACTAATTTATTGTGTTCAAGATTATTGCTTATTAATTATTTTAAAACTCTATGATTTCACTCAACATTGTGTTGACGTTTTTTACTGTTTTATCCTAGGTACCCAAGGATGAAGGACGATGGCGTGGATGGTGCGGCATGTGATGGGCGGGGTATTTGATGATAAGATACTTGTGTGTTCGTAGTCTATTTAAAAACAATGTCTATGTTGTTTCTAGAAGCACATGTCTTTATTTTGAAACAATAGTTTTTCAAATGTTGTAATAGTTGTGGTTGCGATTCTTTGGGGACCTAAACGCGTTTTAACTCTGATTAATAATGGAACACATGTTTGTGAAACATCTCTTTTGGGGTCATTTTCTATGGTTGGTGAATGGTGCTATTCGCTCGCGCTCTACTCGCTACAAATTGCTAATTCTGCTGCGCATATCCAATGTTAATGTTGGATGAGGGCGCGCGCTCGCGTCACTCGACTCTCATGATATTCTAAAGTTGATCTCATCGTTAACAGGAGTACTTACTTAATATTTGCACGGAAGTGCATCCTGAGGTGCAAATACATCGTCAATGACTATAGCTGGGAATTCAGCTTCCACAGATCTAAGGTCGTGAAGATTGTATTAGCCATTGTCGGTAAGTGGTCAACTCCCCGACAACGGTGCCAAAAACTTGATGTGTCGTTGTGTGGTGTATATTTTTATGATTCAAGTTTTAAATTTATATTTTGCCGACTAAACCAAATACAACACTTTAACGGGCAGTGTACCTGATCGATAGTAGTTTCGTGGTAAGTAGGGTGTCGAACACTTGAAGCGAGGTTAAATCTATCAGTTTAATTAATATCTTGGTTATATAATCTATGTTAATTCTATTCTATTCTATTCTAAACCTATGTCAGTCCCAATCCTAATTCTAACGGGAAAAGAGGGGTTTTCAGCCTGAGAGACTGGCACAGTTTGGTTGGTGACTACAATTATATCAAGGCACTTTAACCCACATAAGCAAATTAACAAAAGATAAAAGAGCGGTCGAGCCAAATATAAGAAAACTGTATTAACCATTATTAATCCGATTAGAAAGTTGGTTTGTTGATTAAGTGAAATGATTTCTTTTCTCGAGGCGGTATTTCATTCTTAAGACTTAGGCGTTACATCATCCTAAGACCTAGACACATTAATTCTGTCGCAATTAAAGCATACCGCATTTAAAAGCCATCCTTTATTGCTTTATTTATATCTATTTTTTGGGATTAAAGACATGGTGATCTTTATGATTACATTACTCAATCCAAAGATTTCCCCCCCGCCCCCCCCCCCCCTTTTAAATCCCTCGTCTCCTTATCGAGGGACTTTACCCACTTACCGCTTCTTAATGGTTGATTATATACACTTAGTTTGTACACTTGTCTAACTGTCGAATGGAATCAGGCAGTTTTTGTTGAATTAGCTTCGTGGTTCGCCTTCTAGCCAACACGAATCAATAATACCATTGGCAAAATCCATATTAACTAGTTAGCCGGGAACGTATCCTAGACACAATTTAGCGGACAATATGTATGATTCTATGGTTTTAGACTGTGAAAAGAAATCACTATATGGAGAGCTTCCGAGAAGTCTAGTTTTACTTGCTCGTATCACTAGATCCAGGTTGAATGAAAGGTCGCAATACAAAAGCACGTAAACACGTATACATTGATAAACATAAACAAGCATTCAATGGATAAATAAGAAATCGAGATTAAACAAATTACAAACAATTCAGTATTTTATAATGGCTAAACACCAAAGGAATGAGCTTTCGCGTCAAACGTCCTGGCATATTGGTGGTTTCTTAGAGTAGGGACCACGCTTGATATCTTCCAGAATATTATATTTATTTCATATTTCTAATACGGCGTATTGGTCTTCTTTGGATACGGCGTATTGATCTTGTTTCCTTTCTTGTCTTTGGTGAGTGCAGGCACAGATACGCCGTATCTTCCTTGATTCTTTAAAATATCTTCATTTAAGCTCCAGAATACGCGCCTTTTTCTAACTTTCACCAACTACTCCATAACTACTGCAATTCTCAAATGTAAACGATTAAGTAACAATTCTTTGCAATAATTATACAAAATGGGTTAATAACATGGGATAAATGATGTTATAAAATAGACGTTATTTGATGTCATCAAATATCCCCCCACTTGAATCCTACTTGTCCTCAAGTAGCCTTTAGAAGTTTATAAAAATTTATCCCTAAGGATATTTTTCGTTAAAGCATTTATTCAATCTATTACAAGTATACAACCAAACATCTCATGAAATAAGAAGATGAAAACACTCAAATAACTTAACTAATCTATGTGGTAACATGTAACTAATTCGCTCAATTTCTCCGTCATGACGAGTATTCTATCATAAGCTTGGCAAGGATACACATCTCCACAACTAAAGCTAAGGAGTAACAAGTTTATAAAGGTAAATATGGGTTTTTGTATGGAAAGGCTTACGGTTGATCATTCTACAATCTTTCACCAGAAGTACCACTCCAACAAGGCAGCTGAAGCACACATACATGGCCGTAACGACGGAATACACATGTGTGTTTAATCACATCCCCATTCGAATTTAACCAACGGTTAGGATGAAGAATGATATAGGGTAGGAACCTTCTAACTTTCACCAAAAGTCATAAACCAACGAGGCAGCTGAGACATGCATACATGGCCGTAACAACGGAATAGACATGCACGCTCAATCACATCCTCATTCGTGTAAAACTAGCGGCTAATCATTAGGTGAGAGGGAAGTAAATTGTTATTAAATAAAAATCAAGAAACAAAGAGATTAAGACTAAGATACAAGTTGCTAGATACTTTTTCCTGATCGTTACCATGATAAAGACACGACTATTTACAACGTCTTGATCATAGATCAAAAACAACAACCTAAGTTGGCGTTCCTGTAACGATCAACTTCCCAATCATCCCAAAATCTTACATACTTTACAAGGTAAGTGGCGATATCTTCCACTTTGTACAATACTCTACATCGTTGATTTTTGTTGCGTATCAACGAATAATCGATCCTTCGTGTAATTCCTTTGGTAGTTGCGAAACGATTATCTTCAAACTTTCCTTCTCTTTTTTGTTGCGATTTTTCTATTTTTTTTGCAATCTAACTATATACGAAACTCGGAGTAGTTTCACCATCTTTACGATCATAATAATTCCAGATAATTTCTTCGATAGTTCCTTCGTTCTTCGGACTCACCATTAATTGTGATGGTAGTAATATCACATGAGTTTTGACTACTAATATACATTCCCGTTTGCAATGTGCAAATTTCCAACCGAACCAAAGATAGAAAATGACACAAGACTCGAGAAATACAAACTTTACACTTTAAGCAACTAGCAACTGTAAATTAAACTTAATCTAACAGGGTAGGTTAAGGTGTAAGGGTGTAACGAAACAAATAATTGGTGTAGTTCCTAAAGGATTGGCTCTATGGGTTGTTCTAGTGGATCTTCACTCTAAAGATGAGAGTGGAAAAGGGTTTAAACTGGAGGTTAACTAACCGGTGTAGCGGGGGGGGGGGTGGGGGGATAGTTAATAAACAACATGCAAAAGCTTTTTGGGTGTATTCCCTATAATTTACACATTTTAAAAGTTCAGCCATCTAAATCATAGTTACTTCATTATTGCGGTCTCGAATAGATATGCAAGCCAAGTTTTCAAAGTTCTATAAATCACCGGCACATATTATTTTTGTGGGATTTGGGTAAACATTTGGATCGGATAAGGTTAAAATATTATAGTATCTTTCAAGGGTTTTTGTGTTGAGGGTATGTATGTAATTTCACTAAAGTTTGACTTGAAAAAAAAATTGAGATAACTTAACCCCCCACTTGAATTATACAACGTCCTTGTTGTATAGATAAAATATTAAAAATACGGGAATTAAAAAGAATTAGAATGAGAAACTTCCCTGATAATTGCTCGGTAGATTCTCCAACTTGCGTTTATGAGCAAGATTATGTTGAACAACCGCCTTGAGGTTTCAAGACTCCAACACTTCAAGATCTCCAGATTTGTAAATTCTCCACCAATATTCGTTGATATTTCTTTCACGAGGTCCTGTATAAAACATAGGAAAAACATGCATTCCTATCTTGGAATCTACGGTTAATCCAAACTAAACTAAAGAAACTGTACATGAGATCGATACGCCGTATCCATAAAATGGAATACTCCATATTGAGAAACCTGTAAAAAGTATCTAAATACGGGTCAGTCTGTTGAATACGCCGTATCATGTGCATGAATACGCCGTATTGACAGAACTGATAATAATGTTTTTAAAGTGCATAAAAAGTAAAGACTGATAACGTCCAGACAATCAATACGCCGTATGGTATGGAGCGGATACGCCGTATTGATGTCTGGGAAGACAGACTCGATAAAATTAAATAACATTCCGGGTTGTCTCCCGGCAAGCACTTTTATTTTTGTGAGAGTCTTTAAGTTAGACTCCCTTCAGCTTCTCGTTGCGTCATTCTCCAACTCTATAACCTCATCATCCTCCTTGTCAATGTCACCTCCGTAATATTTCTTCAATCGTTGCCCATTGACTTTGAAGCTAAACCCGTCCCTGTCAGTGATTTCTATAGCCCCATGTGGATACACCGTTTTAACAATGTTTGGACCGCTCCATTTCGATTTATGTTTTCCAGGGTACATCTTCAAACGAGAATTATAAAGTAGCACCTTGTCGCCTACCTTAAAATCTTTATCACCACGAAGTCTAGAATCATGCCATTTCTTGGTCCGTTCTTTATAAATTCTAGTATTCTCATAAGCACCATCTCTCAATTCGGCTAACTTATTAAGCCGCATAAGAAGAATTTCGCTAGCAAGCGTTAAATCCATATTACATTGTTTTAATGCCCAATGTGCCTTATGCTCGATCTCTACGGGTAAATGGCATGCTTTCCCATAAACTAATCTAAAAGGTGTACACCATGTCGGTGTTTTATAGGCCGTCCTAAATGCCCATAATGCATCGTTAAGTTTTTCCGACCAATCTTTAGGATTGTACCCCACTGATCTCTCTAGGATGCGCTTAATAGCCCTATTAGTAACTTCAGTCTGTCCATTAGATTGAGGGTGATATGCCGTGGATAATTTGTGAGTCACACCATATCTTTGTAAAGCTTTTTCAAGCTGGGAATTACAAAAATGTGTCCCTCTATCACTAATCAAAGCTTTAGGAACTCCAAACCTAGCAAATAAACTTCTTAAAAACTTAACCACAACACGCGCGTCATTCGTAGGTAATGCTTGAGCTTCGACCCATTTGGACACATAATCGACAGCTACTAATATGTATTTATTACCTCTAGATTGGGGAAATGGTCCCATAAAATCTAATCCCTAAACATCAAAGACTTCGCATTATATTATCCGCGCACAGTTTAAATATATAAGGTTCCTCCCAGAAGTAAGTCTTGACTTGCGAGATTTTTTTTTTTCAAAGGTCCAATTTGGGGGAACAACCTTTCCAACAATATAATTAACAAAATCCGCATACCATGGTTCATCGTCTTTAAACTTAGATTTTAGCACCATTAAATGCTCGTCAAAGAATTTATCAGTAATTTCCCTTTCAGTTAACACCTCTATATGCGGACTCTTAAACGTAGATAAGTGATCCGCGGCCAAGTCTTTTGCTTCCTTATGTTTCTCCAATACTTGACAAGGGATAGTTAAATTCATGGGGTCTTTTTCTTTTGATGGTAGTTCGTTGAGCAAGACAGCTGAGCACCTTTTGTTCATTGTCTCCGTACAAGCTTCTTCAAGTCTCGATTTATTCGTCAGTAAACTCATCAGATATTTAGCGTATTTTGGTATTTGCAATAGGGCTTCGATAAACGGAATATTAATATCAAGTTGTTTCAAATTCTCCAAAAAATTTCATTGTAGTGCTTCTTCTTTTTGTTTTCTCACCCGGTCCAGGAAAGGAATAGATGAATGTTGTGGTTTTTCTAATGGTTTAGTAGTTCTTTCAGGAATACTTGAAGATTTATTTTTCACATCATCATCATGCGGTTTTTCCTGCACATCTTGTTCAAATCTGGGAGGTTCATTCTTGTTGATTCCAGTTTCATTAATTTCTTTACTACAGGTGGCTTCAGACGTCATCTTTCCTCCCCTAGTTGTCACTCCTTTGACTTCGTTTTTTTGAATCAAAACATTACTCACAACCTTTGACAATTCGTTTACCTCGATTTTCAGCTCACTCAATAAGTTGCTTCGTGTTTCTAACAAAAGCTCGTTGGTGGTTCTAAATTCTTTAATGAATATTTCCATCTCCTCATGTTCACGTCTACCTTCATCAATGAATTTAGCCAATATTTCTTCCATAGTTAACCTCCTCATAGGGTAATCGAACGGGTAAGGAGGCTCCCTGAAAACGGTACCTGAAAAGAAAGACATAATTCGAAGTAAAACTATTCTAGAAAACTAAACTAGAAAGCTAACTAAAACTGCTGTTATATCTGTGACAACCGTCAATTTTCAGAACCTTAAATGACTATTTTACCCTTTGACTTTTCGGTTTTAACTTGACTTTTGACTTTTTATTTTTCAAGTGAAAACAATTATCGCATAACTGATAATTTTTCGAAACTTATTTTAATAATAAATCATAATTATTATTACATTATTCTCATTATAAATTTTTACTTTTTCAAACTTATTCGGGTTGAAAACGGGAAAATGTACCAACGCGTAAATAATTATAATACATACATATATATATATATATATGTATATATATGTATATATATATATATATATATATGTATATATAATTATCAAAATTTATTTAATAAAAATACTTAATAAATTAGTTATCATTTTATTTAAAAATGTTTATCATTAACGTGAGTATTCGAGTTAACGATTTAATTTACGAATAAAGTTTACTGTGAAACCGGTGCCTAGAATAAACAAAACGAACCTTTTAAAATGAACGTTACAAAATATTTATGAAATATGGTCGAGTGAATACTCAATTTCGATGGAAAAATTATTTGGAAAACAATGGCGCAAGTTTTGCCTTTTGAATCATCCGTTAATTCGCCTAAACGAGACCCGAACCGTTATTTAACAAAAATTACCCAAAGTTTCACTTCTAGTCCCTCTAGTATATTTTCAAATTCAACCCTAAACTATTATACACTTATCATTTTTTTTAACTTTTAATATAAATATAAAAACTTCTCATTTTTCTTATAACAAAAACACACACAACCCTAATTCCCTCTCCCCCTCCTCTCTAATTTTTGGCGGCCGCCACTGCCCGACGCCGCCGCCGGAAAACTTTTCTGGCGAATTTTTCCGGCGAGCCTCCATCTTTTCCGGTGACTTTTCCAGCGATATTTTTCCGGCAATCTCACCTCTCCAACCGCTTCACCCTCGCAGCCTCCTTTTCCACCTTCTCCCCGCACCACCGCCGCGACCACCGCCGCTGTGGCAGCTTTTCCAGCCGTTGCCGACTGGCGTGGGGGGGCTGTGGGTGGCGGATCGGCCACCAACCGTGGCGGGGAAGGCATAAAACCTTCTAAAAAAATCCCCGATCTATTGCCTATTTTCCATGCATGGTGGTTACATCAAGTGTAAACAAGATTTAAAAATTTAGTGGTTGATTTTGGCCTTGGTTTGTGTCCAATAGGGGCTGTCCGCAGCCAAACCACCGTCATGGTGGCGGCCGGACGACGGAACAGCCACCGCAGCCGCACCTTTTGGTGTGGGACTGTGATGGCGCAACCCCGCTGGGTGTCTCACGGTGGTCAGCCGCCTAAAACCACCGCTGTGGTGGCGGCCGAACCCATAGAGACCACCACAGCTGCACCTTATGGTGTCGTGCTTGTGGTGGTGATACCCCCGTTGTTATTTTATTTGTTATAGCTCGTTTTGGTTGTCGATTGATTTTCCGATGTAAAAGCATAGTTAAAAAAGAGTGTTTGGATTTGCATGTAATCTGCCATTAGGGGCGTTTGGATTAGTTGTTAACAGCCCATATAGGGGTGTTTGGATCTGAGTTTATGTCTTATTGGGGGTGTTTGGGACAGCAGCCCCTAAATAAGGGTGCATTTGGTTTTACTT
>BQNB010078632.1:0-30491 GCA_026074375.1 Tanacetum coccineum | reverse complement strand
AATCATTTTTCTCCAGGAAGTACGCCGCACATCCTATTTGTGTGCCGGTTTTCTTGAAAACCCAGGAAGTATGCCGTACTTTACCCAAGTACGCCGCACTTTCTACAAATTTTCACAAACAAAATCTTATTTCAAAAACCAAAACCAAAACCACCAATCTGCTAGTCTTAGGTTCTATAATCGTTTGGAATTGTATTTTATCTGATTATATGACTTGTGTATTTGTAATTATCTAGTTTATTATAATATTCGAAAAAACATAAAATTTCCAGAAAAGCCGACGCACTTTTCCTAAAGTACACCGCACCTATTCAATTTTTTTTATTTATCCTTATTTGCTATATATAATTAAATTAATATATATATATATATATATATATATATATATATATATATAAATCTATAAAAATAAAAAATATATGAAAATAATTTCCTTTATTTTGAATACTATCTTCTTAGCCTTATCTATATATATAAAAATGTCTTTTTGCAAAATGCTTAACGTATGTATAAATAATTTACTTTATTTGAATATTATCCTATTAGCCTTAAATATATCTATAACATATATATGGGGCTAACTATGAGTGTGTAAATATGATTTTGTGACTGGGCGCCACCTCATTGATTATGTGGCACCTACAAAAGATAGATTTTCGAAATTCAACAAAAAATATAGACCCTTGGAAGGATCGAACCTGAAACGTTTGACTAACTTTGTATGTCATCTACCAACTCAGCCAAGGCCATTTACTTAGTGTCATTCTTGAAATAAATAATATTGATATTCTCAATTATAACTAGATTATTTCCTTAGAAAGCGGTAATATCAGGATGCAATCTAAAAGTGACAGAACTAAATGAATATAATATGTGTTTGTGGCGTCCTACGTTTTCTACTTTAAGTGTTTTACAAAAACTAATCCCTATTAATATCAGTTATACAATCCAGTTAAATCATGCGTGTACACTCACTAGAAACAATATACAAAAAGTTTAGTTCACATGTCATGAAGTTTGATATTGGATTCATTGACGGTTTATGCTATGTGTTCTTATGTTCTTATAGATTGTAAGAATATTCAAGATGTTGTAACATGCATCTACTGTATTGCACATAAAGTTTAGTTCATATGTCATGAAGCTTAATATTGGATTCATTAGAAGCTCAGGTAAGCGTATTATTTACATAGTATAAAGTTTTTAGCGATTCTTGATTTTGTGCCTAAAAATCAAATATCCCTCCAATCTGTGCATTGTGAAGTGCTCGTAACTGCACAAAAAGCATATGTTGATAAGGATAAGTGGGGTAAGATGAGCATACCTTCTACTGCTGGATCTGGTAGATTTAGTAGCGATCGGACTATAGAAGATTATGCCGTGCAAACGTGGGGAATAAAACTTTGTAAATGTCCCTTCTAGCAGATTTCTTTTCTATTGTAAAAGCAGCTCATATATTGTTCAGCTAAACTACTTATGGTAAACTACTTATCAAATGAAAAATTATTTTTTGTTGTTTGGTAACTACTGTCTTAAACACGTTATACCTCTCTTTTGACCTATCTTGGGACCCCCACAGTCAACCATGCCTTTGGTGACTCAAGCACACCTGTCGTTGGCGACTCAACCATGCTATTTGACTCGCCACTAAAAATGATTACCTTGCTGAAATTTTTGTTACTATATACATATGAGGAGCTTCACGCCATAGCTTTTTGGGAGCGAATGTTAACTTGCTTGATAAGAGTCCAGAAAGTAACGGAGAATGGTTTTTTTTTTTTTTCATCCACATATATGTTGAGGTGGCATTCATCTCTGATTATAATTGATTAATGTAATCGTGAGGCTAATGGGAAGACAGCACCTGAAGCAGACTTGATAATCACGTCCGAAAATTCTGGTATTTTTTGTTTCTTCTCTATATGCCATCCATACGTTTGATTCTGATCCTCGTCATGTATTTCAATATTTTAAGTTTTCGAAAATCATTACAGTGGAGTTGCTTCTGGATCATCAGTGCCATCCATACATAAGCCTAGAGGTAAGAGGTCTACTGAAATTTTAAGAAAAGAACTTGAAACCGACCTTATGAACAATGGAATAAATGTAAGCCAGGCTAATGGGAGGACAGGACTTGAAGCTGGCTTGATAGTTACGTCCAGAATTCTGGTATTTTTTGTTTCTTCTCTATATGCCATCCATACTTTTGATTCAGATCCTCATCATGTATTTCAATCTTTTAGCCTTTTTGAAAACCATCATAGTGGAGTTGCTATGAATCCTGTTTGACCGGATACTAACTCACTCGACCCACCCTTTATTAGTATAAAGAAACACATATCAATGTTTAGTATAAAGAAACACATATCAATGGTTGGAGTTCCTATTGTTTTCTAATAAAAATCAACAGGTAATGGAGTAAAAAACACAGCTAGCTCAGGATCTGAACATGGGTTTGTGTCACATGGCTTCGATCTCAATTCTGGAAGGTTAGTGGATTTGTACATAATCCGTCATAGTTTAATACATAAACATTCACATAATTTTATGCTACTGATATATAACTTTTTCAGGTCCAACAAGAAGAGACTTTTTCTTCATCAGACGAAGCAGGAGTAGCCTTCCTAAGTGGCAGAGGAGTTCCATGGTATCACCGCTGATCCAAATTTACAAGTTAACTGAAGTAATGAAAACGAATTACCTGAGAATGGATGCCTTACTTTCACTTCAATTAAACTTTAGCTTAAAAAATATGGAATTATCTTAACCACCCGGTTAAATTAAAATCGAGATTTGGACGAAATGTTTTTTAGATCCTGTTATTTGTTATGTTATATGTAATACAGATGCAAGTAAAAGGAACATCTACAATGGATACATGTCAATCATTGGGTGAAGGTAGGGGACAAAATTATGTTTTTAATTCTGTACATATAATGATAATTGCATTATTCTCCTAAATATATATGGTTTTGCTTACTGATGCAATGTTTAGCAGAAAAGACACTAAAGAAGAGGATACACGATCATCCTATACTATGTGGTGCCTTCTTGCAAACGAATATGAAAACGATGTTATATACTTAGGACGGTACTGTACGTGTGCAATTTTCTTTTATATGAAGAAATTTCATATCATAGAGCTCGAGATGTACTACAACACTTCTGGAATTATAAATTATGGATACTTTATTCAGGAGGTTGGTAATAAAATAAGACAATATGTGAAATCAGGATGTCAAGACTTGGGATTGAGTGTTTGGTTTTCATCAGCCTGCAAAAATTTACACGTTCATTATTTATCTCATCGTGTTCACCGCTAATACTTTTTTTTGCTATTTTTACTATGTAATACTAACAAGGATATTATTATTATGTATATATTTTCATTTCTTATAAATACATTCTTCATTAGGAATTGGCTTGTCTTATTATCAATAGATTATGACAATGTAACCAGTCAAAAAAGACCCATTGATGCAAGGTATTGCTTTCTTTTTCTTTACATTAAAACATTATTCTAGATAGCCAATGAATGCTAAGCTTTTCGACTTCGGAGTTATTAGGGGAAGGGCCTAAAGATGAACGAACCCACGTCTCAACATGGTACGCTCATTTAGTATTTTACTTACTGTTATTTTTTGTAAAACATACATAAATGGCTCTGCGGTTTGATCAGAATTACAGAATCATTACCTTGCTGATACTAATTATGATTTATGGATATGATCCCTAGAAAGTAGAAACATTGTGGTCTTCATA
Organism: Tanacetum coccineum; assembly: GCA_026074375.1. Lineage (NCBI taxonomy): Eukaryota > Viridiplantae > Streptophyta > Magnoliopsida > Asterales > Asteraceae > Tanacetum > Tanacetum coccineum. Next base: position 26,729 of record BQNB010078632.1, on the reverse strand, counting down.
TGTGTTACCCTTTTTTTAGGGACCGAATTGTCACATACTTGATTCTGAGGGTATCTTATTCCTTAATTTTCTTTTTGTTGTGCTATGTGGCTATTAATCACTACATAACAAATTAATATAGGTGATGGGAACAAAAGGGTAAGCAGCTCCAGAATATTTCCAAATGGGGCGTCTGACATCCAGTTATATTAGTGTTCATTACCTCTTAGTTAGTATGATGTAGTTTTTAGTGTTAAGCATCGTCTGATGATTTAGTTATCGAGTCGAAAAGATTTAATCTCTAATACGGAAAGATGTAGAAAAAAATCTCCCAAGAAAGAAAGAAGAGTAAATTGCTTTTCTAACAAATATATATTTCATAAGCATTCTATGTTCCATTTAAGATCACCTTTGCCTAGATAAACTACTTGTGTGTTGTTCATATAAGCTAAAAGACATACCTCCACTACTTGTTATTTCTAAACTTATTTAGTATATAGTAATAAGGCTGATTATTGCTCGATCGTTGACAACTTACTCGGCCTTCACAAGATAAAGGTTATACTCAAGTGTGTGTGATAAGCATACCCTGTAACACAACCCCTGTCTATTTGATACACACATATGTGTTTTTTATTGGTTCATGTTGAAACTGAGTTTTTGGTTGAGCAGGTAACTAATTTGTCACGTCTCTATTCATTAATGTTGAACAATGCAGTAAAAAAAAGGTTCTTGATGTTCCTCTTTGGTTTTTATACTAATGGTAAAAGGTGGAATCTATAAAGAAGATATCCGAGAATGTTGCTTGGCTAAGTGGAGTCAGCAAAGGGCATGGTACATAGTTTGATAACTTTCGTTTAGTTATTATTTTCCTTGTGAGTGTTGTACTGATATGATGTATTAACTGTTGCTACATCAGGGGAGTGGCAATTTAATCAGATGCTTTTCAAGGACCTCATAGATGGAGATGGCATTTGCGGTCTTAGGAAATGCCATATGATTTTAGTCGCGAGAACATTTAAGAGTTTTTCTAAAGGTAGCATTTCGATGTTGTAAACTTTCATTTGCTCTTAAACAGGCTGCTTTCCCTGCACAAGATAAAAGATTGGATGCTCTAATGTTATGTACAGATGAGGTGTTTATGTATCTTGGAGAGAACTTAAAACTAACCCCGCAAAGTATGTTCTGAAAAGTCGTTGCTTTGGATGAGCTACAAGAGATGCATCAATGGTATACACTATGTTGGGGGACAAGTTTTATCTGTATTAATAATTTGTTCTCAGTATTGTATTTTTTAGGTTACTAAAGCTTACAAAGTATCAAGTGCTCGCAATAGCAGCGTACTTTAGGCCAATTCAGACATCATGCAATATGCTGTATTTTTAAGCAACAATTTTTGCCCATTTTTAGGATCAAAATTAGTTGCTGGATTTTCAAATAGCGATAGAATAACAACAATTGAACTACTGATAATCATTATCAAAGGACTACAACTTGAAGTATATTGCCATGTTACGTGATAAATAGAAGTATACTGGCCGCAATGGGTATCGGCCTAAAGTGGGTTGCTTATGTGTGCATTCCACCCTATGTTTAGAGTTGGAATTAGTGTGTTTATGATTTTTGCCTTTTGGGTGAACTGCATATTGGCCGTTGGCACTCGGACATTGTATTTATCGCTTTATAATAAATAATCTATAAAAATATCTATAATTTTATATGTAATTAAACTTTACCCTTTCTTTTTTTTTGCGTTTTTTTCTTACTTGGATAACGTTTATTGGTTTCAGGTTATCCATAAATCCTTGCTAGTCATTGTCTACCTCCAGATATACTAACAGTGAAAACATGGTTCAGAGAATTTAGCTCTGAACCAAAACACGCTCTTAAAGCGAAAACCACTGCTGTCTCATGCAGAGAAGTTTAGCTCATTTTGTTGAAACCGAGTTTTTGGTTGAGCAGGTAACAAATTAGTCACCGTCTATTCCTTAATGCTGAACAATGCTGCAAAAAAAAGGTTCTTGATATTCCGGTTTGGTTTTTATACTAATGGTAAAGGTGTTTCTGAACATTTTGTGTTTCTATACGGGCAAAAGAGCAACATATGGGAATCGTCTTTTTCATACCCGAGATGAATGCTAACAATGGAAGGCATGTTTGGATTTGCTAATTATGTATCATTTGTTTCTTAATTTGCAATTTATTCATTTTTAGTTCTCATGATCAGGTCTCAGACCACCAAATGTATTTGGATCGCAAGATGTAATGCCATTGAACCTTGCACTATTGTAATGTATGTGCCCATTTTGTTGCAATTTTTTTTAAATTATTATGTGTTGTTTAGTAGGATTATTATTTCATCTACTTAGTATTATTTATATTATTATGAAGCGACCCCATGAACCGGCTCCAAAAAATATTTAAGAACCAAACCCGTTCGTTGGGCATGCAATAACAAAGATTACTTTCGTTTTTACAAATGTCACACAATCAAGAACCAAACGAAAAAGAGGAATGGAGATTCTATGTTTACAAAGATTGTCTTAAACAAAATTTATGGACCGAACCCGCCCGTTGGGCGGGTTAAGTAAATCAGTATATATATATATATATATATATATATATATATATATATATTTTCATATATATATATAAATGTATTTTTGCAAAATGCTTAACATATGTATAAATCCCCTATTTTTCGTAAAACAACTAGTAAGTCTAATATATATATTAAATAAAAATTTAATAAAAAGGTCTTGTAAATTTAAAAAAATTAAAAAATTATCCAAAAAGAATCTATTCAGATCGAATCACACAAATCTTCCACCGAACATCCTATCGTTAATGAATTTATCATCATAAATATACCTGCAGAGGATGTCGAACCAGAACCAAATTTACCGCTCCAAAAAATAATAATCCTCGATCCCGATGATCACCCCATGTGGGAAAGTGCTAAGACTATAGCACAGACTCCTAGTTCTGCCATTGTTAAAGTCAATGTTGATGACAACTTTGTTATTAACAGTACCTACTTGAAATATAGATTTGGGTGAAAACATTAAATTCGATGGTTATTGTGGGAGATCGCTGACCACATCCGTTAAAATTTTCGCAATTGCAACATGTTCAGATACGGTGAACTCAGAGTGAGCCGTATAGATTTTAATATTGCCTTTTTCCTTTGTGCGATGTAGCTAAACCGGGTTTAAACGAAATTAAAGAGAGTCTATAACATCGTGGGAACGAATGAGAAGAGCTTTTTATAAACATAGTCTTTCCACATTTTGTTATTTAACCGTCTTTTTCTTGGAAATCAGTAATTTTCTCCTCACTCGTATGTGAAAGTCTAACCGACGCTTGGTTATGACTCAAGAACATGCTTCGAAAATGCCATGGGCACGATCTGACCAAAGGAGCTATTATTCAAATATTCTATCATGGTCTAGACGAACCCAACTTCAGGAACCCCTCCTCCACTGCATGGGAATCCTGGACGTAATTCTGGAGGAATCTTCCTTTACAAACTCCAAATCAAGCTTTTCAATTTCTTGATGACAAAGTCCTTTTCGAACATGATTGGCCCATTAAATCTAAAAACGAACATCATCAAAAATCTGTTGCTTTTGCCGATAGAAGTAATAGTAATAAGGATATTTATCAGTTAAGGAAAAAAATTGAAGGCTATGGATTCTCAAATTATAAGCTTATATGAAGAATTACAAGATATGCGTAACAAATACAATGAGCTTAGAGAGGAAAACGCTTCTAAAAATCACATGAACGATGACACGCCAATGTGTGAACGTCATGAAGTAAATTCCATCCAATCTGAAATATATCAAAACCGAAATTCTCAAGATTCGTATTCTCCCCCAACCCCTTCATAATCCTAATGATTTTGAAAAATCGCTCACAGAATTAAACAATGATCTGAAAAATGATCTCGAAGATTTCAAAAGATATATCCGTAGCATGAGAACTGTTCATGATAAACATTTTTACTAGAAGACGATGGTAAAACCCACCGGTGTTTTACCTCAATCTAAAACTGATTTTGAAAAATCAATCACCAAATTATTGGATCGTCAAAGAGTTACAAATATGTTTTTCAAAAACAATGTTAATGATATGATTTTAAAAATAAAGCAAATTGAAAATAATTTCCAAACTAAAATTAAAAACATGAAAAGAAAAATAGATGAGTGGGAGAAGTCTCAAAACAATACCTTCTTCAGAACACACCAAGTGCGACTGACCCACCTCCTCACTCAAGCTTTCACCGTGCACGTGTATGTCGTAATCCGGGAGTGGAAAGTCCGCTGATTATCGAATAATTCATAAACACTTCATCCTATCATCGTTTGAGATAAACCAATTAAGACACAAACAGTGGCTATCACGTGGTAAAAATAATTGATATCTATTCCGTGATATGTATACAAAAACCCCATACCCTCACGTATAAATGTGGAATCAGTCCACTTGAAAAACCCCACCCACCAAGTATTTTTTGGTATTAAAAAATAGGTTTCTTAATTCTCAAAATTATAATAATTTAATGATAATAATAATATAATAATAATAATAGTAGTAGTAGTAGTAGTAGTAGTAGCTAAATAATAATAAAAAACTAAAAAATATATATAAAACAAAAACTTTGCAGTCTTTAAGTATGTCACGCATTCGGCCGGTGTGTCGCGTATCTCGATTTCTGCATCCAAAAAGAAATTTATCGAACTTTGTGGGTGTGTTCGCTAGAAACCCTCACGAGACTATAACTCGTCCACTTGGGACTACATCCGAGAGGTTTAAAGGCTTGTCGCATGCGACAAATGCAACGTGGTGCCTACGAAAGTGCGCTTTAGTATTTTACGGTTTTCGTAGTTGTGTTTATTTTGCAGATTAAATAAAACAGGTGGAGCTTGGATTGGTGGTTGGCATTTTACACTTGGAGACTTATATAATTGGAGTATTATATTACATGTGGTAGAATACACATGCTTGGCGCTTCGTTTCGCGCCATATCCTTCATAATTCAGCCAAGCACTTATGAGCCCCAGGAAGTTTCAATTTTATGCATAATGCTCTACTTAAGTGTGGTGGAGCTGCGATCATCACAAAAAAAAGACGTATATGGAATCACTTCAAGGATAGCTCCAACAGTTATCATACTCTCTATTGCTCGGGAAAGTACCGTTTACTCCCTTAATTTTCCCTATTTTTATATATTTATCAGTTCTCACATTGAGGGCAATGTTCAACTTAAGTGTGGAGGGGTAGCAAATAGGAAAAAATAATCATGTCCCTCCATGTTTGCCCTGTAATCTGGCCACATTTTCAATTGATATTTTCTGGAAAATTGAAAAAAATTTATATATTGCTAAAAAATGCACACGTTTAGTAAGGATAATACACATGGATTGACATTTTAACTAGCACAAAATCAACCCACTTAAATTGTAAGGTTTGCCTCTAGATCTTAAGGAATTCGGGTATCCATCTTTGATACCTAAGATAATTGATGCCTTTAGCTTGTTTGAGTTAAGGAATGAGCAATCATATGTATCTATTCCATCGTTATGGATGTGTAGATGTGGTTTTGTTGCCTTTTCTGGAACATTGGTATTGGTTTATCATTATATTTGAGTGGGCCGGTAATTTAGTAGCTCCAGAACTTGTGCTTGATCATCATTTACTAGACCGCATTGAGGTTAATTTATAGACAAATTGGATGATAAGAGGTAAAATAAATCACTCTGAATCATGTATCTGCAGCACTCGCTTTTAGTGTTGAGATCCCAAAGTATCCCAAGAGCTAAGACCAATATGATCGATTGAAGAAGGAAGTTTTTTTGCCAGCCGTTAGTTATCGCAAGTACTTGGAATGAAAAGAAATATCAAAAAGGAAAGAAAAAGAAAGAAGATAAAAGAAAAGAAGAAAGAGAAGAAAAAAATAATAATGTTCAATGTTATAGCAAAGTTCTTGGCAAGGAATCAAGTATCTGATATTAACCTCTCAATTATCACATTTGCCTCTTTGAGATTTCTGTCTAGGTGCTCACGCCGCAACGGGCATGTTTATGTGTCTTGTACAGCATATGAGTAGAGACCTAGATTATGTAATGTAATTGAGTGACTTTACAAATATAAAACCCTATCTGAGTGACTCGTGTGAATTAAAAAACAAACACTTTCCCTAAGTGAGGTGCTCTGTTATATGTCTATGCCTGAAAAGTTATAAAACTAGTAAACACTTGTTAATGCTAAAATGAATTTTTCTCCATATCACGATAAATGATCTTGTTTTTTCGCTTTAATTGCTTGAGGGCAAGCAATAGCTAAGTGTGGAGGGATTTGATAACGCCTAAATTATACATGTTTTCAGCGGCGTTATTTGCATTTATTTGATCATTTCTCGTGAACTTTTGGTACTTAATCAAGTATATTTGCTATTATATGTTCTAGGTACGTGTTTTTTCTTTTTTATTTATTTTGTTTTTCCCCCCCCCCCCCAGTGAATAAAACAGAAGAATACACGAAGAATTGAAGCTTAAATGAAAAAATAACCGAAGATAAAGATCTCTCGACACCTGTTCACTGTTTTGGCCATAACTCGGTCATACGAACTCTGTTTTAGTTGGTTCAAGCGGCCACGCGAAGAGAATTCAATTATCTACCACTTTGAGAAAATGCCATCTGCTGTAAATGTCCCAAGTGCGGCACACAATCCAAAAACTGTGACGTACTTCTGGACGTTTTTATGAAGAATTAAATGCCATTAATTGGGACAACATTTACACCTCAAGTGCGCCGCACTTTTTTGTAAGTGAGCCACACTTGGCCCCTGAAAAAGCCTATATAAAGCCCCTTTACCTCTCATATCTCACACAACTCTCACACACAATCCCCCATTAGTTTAGAACCATTAGAAGGGGTGTTTTTGGTGATAAAGGCTTGAGAAGTTGGATAGTCTTGGTTGAAGTTCATCATTGTTCTTAGGTTTTGATCCATCAAAGAAGCATAGTTGTAGTGTTATTTTGAATCTATAAGCGATTATGACGGAATTGTTCATAGTTTCTGGATTTTGCTTTGAATATAATAAAGTGTTCTTGGGAAATTCTTGTGAAATCACCATACTTTGCTCTTGGAATTGGTATGAATCTTGTTACTCTTTTGAATATAATCTTGTTGATATCATGATGAATTGTTATGTATTTTTGTTTAACTACTGATTTCATGGAGTAGAAATCTTATGTTTGTTTGGGCATATTGTGATCTTTGATATGGAGCGTTTGGATATGTGTTTATTGAAATGGTTAAACATAATTTTCTAAGTGTAAAGGCCGAAAGGATACTTATAAACTTATGTTTTATCATTCCACTTAATATATTGATTATAATAACTTATAAAGGCCGAAAGGATTTGTTATTATTAATAGATATAATCACTAGTTATATTTAAAGGTCGAAAGGATTTATAACTTGTGATAACTCTATTTTCTAAACTTATAAACACTATCCTAAACACTTCATTGTCTTATTGATCATTGCCTAAACAAACATACTTTAATCATTTGTTTGAATCATCTTTTAATTGCTTTCTTTGCAATAGTCAATTTATATACGTTTTGGTTAATTTGATCCGTGACAATCTTATTAACCTTAGCACCTTAATTACAAACTGTGAAAACTTCAATTCTGGTGGAACGACCTAGACTTACCTAAAGCTATACTATACACGACGGGTATACTTCTCGAGTGTTGTGTTTTTAGTAAAAATCAGTATTTCTAGTATTATAAATTTAAAGCTTGTAAAACACACATCAGTATTGAAAAGGTGGCAGTCTGTTCCAGCCTCCGATTACTAAAAACCAAAGTGTCAAGTCTAGAGCCATAAAAAAGATCATCCATAAATCTCATTAGGACATTTATCTAATATATGCTTACTAAGTCACACAATGTGAAAACAAGTAATATATCAAGAATCCTACGCATTATCCTTATGATATTGCCAGAACATCATAGTGATGTTAAACTACTCACAATGACGATGGAAATCCTTCTGGAGCCAACATCAAACAAGCTATGCGGTAGGTGACTTATGAGATCCTACAGGGATCGAACTTGTGATACTGGATATCGATTCGGTCCAGCTTATGAATTAACGGATGAATTTTGAAAAAGATAAAACTATTAGTGTGTTATAAAAACCATTTGCATCTTAACACACCGACTGATTTTCCTAAATCAATTTTCAATCTTATGTCTATGGGAAGCCTCACAAGGGCATCTGGACATAGGAAAGCTGAACATGAATTGATGATTTAATCAAGAAGATAGTAAATTACCAGTTCACTCTTACCGTATTGTCTTCTTTGAGACGCTTCGGTAATGAGAATGGCTAGTACGGTTGTGAAACCCTATCAAGGAGATTCTTTGGAATTCTACCTGATCACAGACAATATTTATACTGATTAATGGGGAACTGTGGTTATTACAACCATATTCAATAAAGTGACAAAGCCACTTTTGTCCATATATGTTGTTTATCGCTAACCCATTCATGCAAATTTCTTGATGGTGGCAGCAATTAACCGATGACAAGACGAAGTCAATGCCACATGCTCATACTCGACCAACATATGTAAAGACATCATGAAAGCTAAAGTACATGCTTCAAGACTTCTACTACTATGATACCATACGTCTTTCTTGAAGTGACAACGTATTAAAGTTAAAGAATTTGAAGAAATTTTTGTTACTATGATACCGCATGTCTTCCATGAAGTGACAAAATGTTAAAGTTAAAGAATTTCAAAATCACGAAAAGTATTAGCATGTCAGAGTAAAAGTCATAAGATCACAAGAAGGAAACGATTACAAGATGGCAAAAAGAGATTATGTTTGGTTGATGATCTCAAAAAGCTCAAGATCACATACTAGTCAAGATAAAGATACAAGCTAAAGACTAAAAGTATAAAGATTACTAAATCAAGATTCACAAGACAAAGATCAAGAAAGCAAGACTACGAGTAAAGATTAAAGACATTCATAGTAATGTAGAGCTTAAGTTTTTGTAAATTGGAGTGACCTCCCGTAGGGGGAGATTGTTAAAAATCAAGAAAAGACTCAATCACTACCAATATGTAATAGTATAGCTCGTATCAACAATATTTAGAAACTTACCAAGCTAACCGGGTCAACATAAGTCATCCTTATGTGTGACTGGCCCAAGCAAGGTATAAATACCGCTCTCCACACCTTGGAGAGGGTTGGTTGTTCATTTGGTTCTTTCACTTAATACATTTTCCCTTCCTTTCTCTCTATAAGTGCTACAACCTACTTTCTCTCTCTAAACTTTCTTTCTTGCTCTTTTGTTAAGTGACATGATACATCTACACAATGGCACTTTTATTATCACAATACAGAGGTATTTTGTTGAATACAAGGCCATAGTCTGTCAGTTGTGATCCCATCCAAAGTAATTAAGCACAACATCCAGATAATGCGATGTATTCAGCATATGTACTGGATATGGTCATGCTTTTCTGTTTCTTTGACGAACAACTCACTACGTGTACCAATAGTGCATAACATATAGATGTACTTCCTTAGGGCATCTTGAGCAACCAGCTTGGTCAACATCTGTAAAAGTTGTTAGTTGCAATGCAAGAACCCTTTAAATACCATCGACCCATATTAATCGGTTCTCCTAAGTATCAAAAGATTGCCTTAACAAATGATAAGTGCTTTTTGGTAGGATTTACTTGATATCGGGCACACATGTACAAAGCAAATACAAGGTCTGGTCTACTGGATGTGATACATATGGGTGCCAATTATTCCACGATAATGTGTAGGATCAACGACTTTCCCTTGTAGATCTTCATCTAGTTTAGATTTCTCTACCATTGGAGTATCCACTGGTTCGCAGGTTTCCATACCATATTTTTTAAGTGATACAAGAGCATATTTAGATTGGTTTAAGAAGTTGCCTCTGGGACTGATAGAAATTGAAGTCCAAGAAAGATTGATTAGTTGCCCATCATTGACATCTTGAATTTTGAACACATGGCTTCAAAAAATGTTTCACAAAGATCAGGTCTAGTAGAGGCAAAAATAATGTCATCTACATAGATTTATACCAATAAGAAGTCTTTTCATTCTCTCCTGATGAAAAATGTTGGATCAATGGTTCCTTTGGAGAACTTCTGGGAGAGTAGAAATGATAAGAGCAAATCATACCAACCACATCGAGCTTGTTTCAGCCCGTATCCCAAGACCGCCTCCCCCCCACTTCATCTTTTAAATATGGTTGCGCTTCTAGGATCTATAAACCGGTCTGGTTGACTGACATAGACCTCCTCACGTAGTATGTCATTCAAGAAACTCGGTTTCACCATCCATTGATAGCGATCATGTTCCTTGTAAGCGGAATACGAAAATAAGATATCGAATGGCCTCACGTCAAGCACTGGACCAAAAATATTCTCAAGTCTATGGCCTTATTGGACGTATCCCGTCGCTACCAACTGAGCCTTGTTTTTCAATACATATCCTAGCTCGTCTAATTTTACCTTGTATATCCATTTCAAGGTGATAATCATAACACGATCTGGACGAGGTACAAGCACAACCTTCAAGATTGTTCAAACTTATTTGTGTTCTTTTACATGGCTTTAATCCAGCAGGATTCCGTCAATGCTTCTTTATAACTCTTTGGTTTAACGGAAGAAAGAAAAGCATCAAAATAACATAACATGGATTCAGGTTGTAGTTGATGTCAAGTGGAGACCGGTCTAGAAGGATCACCAATTACATTATCAATCGGGTGATATTTGGTCCATTTACTGATGTGTTCAGGTGGTTGATTTAGTGAGTGCACATTATTTGGAATAACAACTTGAGAAGAGGATTCTTCAGAACTTGGTTCTAGAATTAGAGTACCCATGTAGGGATGATTATCTATGTGTGCAACTTCAATATCGTGATCTGCTTCTTTAAAATCGGGAGGAATAACATGGGATGGTGATTCTTAAGGAGTTTATGAAGTACTTGTTGATGGTGCATCTTGATCAACAGAAGTTGAGGAAGGTGTACCGGTTAAAACAGTAGGTTCTGGAGTAGCCACTTCAGGAACTAGATGATCAACATGTGGCGGAGGACGGAAGTATTCATCAAACAATGGTTAAGGTACTGTATCCCAGTCATTCCTTGTTGGTGGGACAAAAGGTGTTGCGGAAGGACGTTGTGGCACGAGTCCTGAACTGAGTGTTCCAAGAGTCATTTCATGAAGTGTGGGGTTCTAAACTTATTTGTTCAGGAGCCATCACTGTCAGCTCATCAAAGTATACATGTGTTGTTTCCATAATTCGTCTGGTACGTTTGTTGTAAATCTAGTAAGCTTTCTTTGCAGGAGCATATCTAATGAAAATACCAACATCAGCTTTAGCTTTCAGTTACACAATCGTCACTGTTATAGTGGAAGAACAAAGTTGCACCAATACCATTAAAGGTAGGAAAAGATCTGGTTTTTGTCTGCCACGGAGCTCATATAGTGTTTTCCAAGACGAAGACGTATTAGGGAACGGTTCTGGGTGTAACAAGCCGTGGCAACCACTTCTGCCTACAGAAATAATTATGCTTTAGCATAAATCAACATGGTGCGAGCAACCTTGACTAAGGTTCGGTTTTGTTGTTCGACAACGCTATTCTGTTGTGGAGTACGTGCCACGGATGTTTTATGAGAGATACCGACATCTTCATAATATCTACGTAGTGTTTGATTGACAAATTATGTACCATTATATGTGCGAATATTCCTAATAGTTGCATTTAAAAGAACTTGTATCATTTTCAGAAATTTGATGTTAAACTCTGGAGCTTCATCTTTCGATATTAAGAACTTAACCTACGTAAATCGAGAATAATCATCAACGATTACTAGAATATACTTCTTCCCATTAATACTTTCGACCTGTATTGGCCCGCAAAGATCCATATGCAACAGATAAAGTTTTTCTTGGTTGGTGTTTCAGATATGCGTCTGTGAGAGTATTCTGCTTTTGCCAATGGAACATCGCAGATCAAAAGTAATCTTTTCAAATTTTAGTTTAGGGAGACCTCTAACAAGACCTTGTTTACCTAGTTAATTAATGGTACCAAAGTTCAAGTGAGACAAACGTTGATGCCATAACCAAGACTTAGTCTTAGACGCCTTTGACAAGACACAGATAGGAGAAGACTTTATCATATCGCCAATGGATAATGTATACAAATGAGTTCCCTAAGATCCCGTGATTAGGTCAACACCTTCAAGATTGTGAACAAAACATGTGTGTTTACAAAAAGCTACTTCAAGATCCGAGTCACAGAATTGACCAACAGAGAATAGATTATGTCCGAGTCTTTCAACATAGTAAACCCTAGAAATGGTAACATTCCCGATCTGATAATCACCTTAACCCGTTATCTTAGCAATCTGATCATTACCAAACTTGACGGTACCAAGAAATTTATTGATGAAATTGATGAGTTGAGAGCGATTTCTTGTCATATGCTTGGAGTATCCAGAGTCCAAATACCATAGAACAATTTGGAAAACCTACAATGGATAAGAGAAGAAGATGGAACATTGGAAATAGTAGATCCCCTAGATTGTGTGGGTTCTGAGGAGTTAGAAATCCCAGATTCTTTAATCTTGTATTCTACTTAAACCTAAAGATTTTGTTTCTTTGGGTCTCCTAATATAAACCTTAATTCCTTGAGTTGGTTTAAGAACTGATTTGATATTGGTTTCCTTAAGAGGTACTACTTTAGTGGAGGTGAACCTAGTTAAAGGGCACTTATTTTCGACTATAGTGAAAGTCCTTCCTGTAGGTTTCTATTTATAACCAATTTCAGTGTACACTTTACCTGTAGGTTTCCACATCTGCTTCTTATTGTTACACTTAGCGGGTTTAGATTTAGACAACACATTCACATCATGAACATAATAAAGAACACATTTATCATGATTTGCGTCAAACAAATATTCATTACAGATAGCACAAACAGATTTAGCATTTAACATAGAGTGCATGACATAAGCATCACATTTAGTTTTAGAAACATGATTCTTTTTATTAGTCCTAGACTTAACACTCCTAGATTGGTCTTCTCCTTTATTTATCTTGTTGCTACTTGATGATTATGAGATCCTATTGTTCTTTGTATTGCCTGTAGGCTTTGACCCGCTAGCACCAGTAGAATAGATTACTCCTGTAGAATGCAACAAAGGTTTGTTAGAGTCTTGCATTTTGTGGGAATCAACCTATTTTTGAGTGTTTCTTGAAGATGTGATAGGTCAGTAAACCTTACTTCTTGTCTTGTTATTTGGTGTAACAACAAAACTAATTTCTCACTAGTTTTGTTACACCAAATAACAAGGACAAGAAAGTTAGGTTTACTGACCCTATCACATCTTCAAGAAACACTCAAAAATAGGTTGATTCCCACAAAATGCAAGACTCTAACAAACCTTTGTTGCATTCTACAGGAGTAATCTAATTATAATGTTTGCTAGCGGGTCAAAGCCTACAGGCAAATACAAGAACAATAGGATCTCATAATCATCCAAGTAGCAACAAGACAAAATAAAGGGAGAAGACAATCTAGGAGTGTTTCGTATAGGATCTAAAAAAAATGAATTAATGTTTCTTAATACTAAAATGTGATGCTTATGTCATGCACTCTATGTTAAATGCTAAATCTGTTTGTGCTATCTGTAATGAATATTTGTTTGACGCAAATCATGATAAATGTGTTCTTTATTATGTTCATGATGTGAATGTGTTGTCTAAATCTAACCGTAAGTTGTAACAGATATGAAGCAGATGTCGGAAACTCTGCAGGTAAGGTGTACCTGAAATTTGTTTAAATAGAAAACCTACAGGACGCACTTTCACTATAGTCAAAAATAAGTGCCCTTTAACTAGGTTCACCTCCACTAAATAGTACCTCTTAAGGAAACCAATATCAAATCAGTTCTTAAACCAACTCAAGGAATTAAGGTTTTTATTGGGAGACCCAAAGTAACAAAAATCTTTAGGTTCTTAAGTAGAAACAAGATTAAAGATAATCTGGGATTTATAACTCCTCAGAAACCACACAATCTAGAGGAGTACTATTTCAATGTTCCATCTTCTTCTCTTATCAATTGTAGGTTGTCCAAATTTTCTATGGTATTTGGACTCCGGATGCTCTAAGCATATGACCGGAAATCGCTCTCAGCTCACTAATTTCATCAATAAATTTCTTGGTACCGTCAAGTTTGGTAATGATCAGATTGCTAAGATAACGGGTTAAGGTGATTATCAGATCGGGAATGTTACCATTTCTAGGGTTTACTATGTTGAAGGACTCAGACATAATCTATTCTCTGTTGGTTAATTATGTGACTCGGATCTTGAAGTAGCTTTTCGTAAACACACATGTTTTGTTCACAATCTTGAAGGTGTTGACCTAATCACGGGATCTTAGGGAACTCATTTGTATACATTATCCATTGGCGATATGATAAAGTCTTCTCCTATCTGTGTCTTGTCAAAGGCGTCTAAGACTAAGTCTTGGTTATGGCATCAACGTTTGTCTCACTTGAACTTTGGTACCATTAATTAACTAGCTAAACAAGGTCTTGTTAGAGGTCTCCCTAAACTAAAATTTGAAAAAGATTACTTTTGTTCTGCATGTTCGTTTGGAAAAAGCAAGAAACACTCTCACAGACCAAATCTGAAGACACCAACCAAGAAAAACTTTATTTGTTGCATATGGATCTTTGCGGGCCAATGCGTGTTAAAAGTATTAATGGGAAGAAGTATATTCTAGTAATTGTTGATGATTATTCTCGGTTTACATGGGTTAAGTTCTTAAGATCGAAAGATGAAGCTCCTGAGTTCATCATCAAATTTCTGAAAATGATACAAGTTCTTTTAAATGCAACTATTAGGAATATTCGCACATATAATGGTACATAATTTGTCAATCAAACACTACGTAGATATTTTGAGATGTCGGTTTCTCTCATAAAACATCCCATGGCTCGTACTCACAACAGAATAGCAGTTGTCGAAAACAACAAAAACCGAACCTTAGTCAAGGTTGCTCGCACCATGTTGATTTATGCTAAAGCACAATTATTTCTATAGGCAGAAGCGGTTGCCATGGCTTGTTACACCCAGAACCGTTCCCTAATACGTCTTCGTCATGGAAAACACTATATGAGCTCCTGCATGACAGAAAACCAGATCTTTCCTACCTTTATGTATTTGGTGCACTTTGTTATCCTACTTAAAACAGTGAAGATTTGGAGTAAGCTGAAGCTAAAGATGATGTTGTATTTTTCATGTGTGTGTCTGATCTGCAAGACCATACCCCTTCCCCCACCTTTACACTAAATCGTACGACGAATACCCCACTCCCCCCAGGCCACAATACATGAGAGAGTTTTGATGAGTTGACAGTGATGGCTTTCTGAAAAAAGCAGTGTTTTTTTTTTTTTTTATTTTTTGGTCCCCACAACTTCCATGATATGAATTCTTGGAACACTCAAGTAAGGTGAATCATGCCACAACGTCCTTCTGCTAAAACCATTTAGGTTCCCCAAACAAGGAATGGACTGGGATTACAGTGCTCTTCTACCATTGTTTGATGAATACTTCCGTCCTCCGCCACATGTTGATCATCTAGTTCCCGAAGGGGCCTGTTCAGAATCCTATATGTTTCAAACCGGCACAACTTCCTCAATCTTATGTTGATCAAGATGCACCATCAACAAGTACTTCACAAACTCCTTAAGAATCACCATCCCATGTTATTCCTCCCGAATCTAAAGAAGCAGATAATAATATTGAAGTTGCACACATAGATAATCATTCCTACATTGGTCTCTAATTCTAGAACCAAGTTCTGAAGAATCCTCTTCTCAGGTTGTTATTCCAAATAATGTGCACTCACTAAATCAACCACCTGAACATATCAGTAAATGGACCAAAGATCACCCAATTGATAATGTAATTGGTGATCTTCTTGTCCTGGTCTCATTTTGACATCAAAATACAACTAAAGCCATGTTATGTTATTTTGATGCTTTTCTTTCTTCCGTTGAACCAAAGAGTTATAAAGAAGCATTGACGGAATCCTGCTGGATTAAAGCCATGTAAGAAGAACTCAATAAGTTTGAACATCTTGAAGTTTGGGAGCTTGTACCTCGTCCAGATCGTGTTATGATTAACACCTTGAAATGGATATACAAGGTAAAATTAGATGAGCTAGGATATGTATTGAAAAACAAGGCTCAGTTGGTAGCGAGGGGATATCATCAAGAAGAAGGCATAGACTTTGAGGAATATTTTGGTCCAGTTGTGTGCTGAGCCATTCAGAATCTTTATTGGTTTTCCGCTTACATGAAATGGATCGTTATCAAATGGATGTGAAGGAAACTGATCTTGAGTTCTGAAAATGACATACTACGTGAGGAGGTCTATGTCAGTCAACCAGACCGGTTTATAGATCCTAGAAGCGCAACCATATTTATAAGATGAAGAAAGCTCTTTACGGGCTGAAACAAGCTCGATGTGCTTGGTATGATTTGCTCTCATCATTTCTACTCTCCCAGAAGTTCTCTAAAGGAACCACTGATCCAACATTGTTCATCAGGAGAGAATGAAAAGACTTCTTATTGGTATAAATCTATGTAGATGACATTATTTTTGCCTCTACTAGGACCTGATCTTGTGAAAATTTTTGAAGCCATGTGTTCAAAATTCAAGATGTCAATGATGGGCAAACTATCAATCTTTCTTGGGCTTCAAATTTTCTACAGTCCCAGAGGCAACTTCTTAAACCAATCTAAATATGCTCTTGTATCGCTTAAAAAATATGGTATGGAAACCTACGAACCAGTGGATACTCCAATGGTTTAGAGTATCTAACTAGATGAGATCTAAAAGGGAAAGTCGTTGATCCTACACATTATCGTGGAATAATTGGCACCCATATGTATCACATCCAGTAGACCAGACCTTGTATTTGCTGTGTACATGTGTGCCCGATATCAAGCAAAGCCTACCAAAAAGCACTTACATGTTGTTAAGCAAATCTTTTGATACTTAGGAGGAACCATTAATATGGGTTTGTGGTATTTGAAGTGTTCCTGTATTGCACTAACAACTTTTGCAGATGTTGACCATGTTGGTTGCCAAGATGCCAGAAGAAGTACATCTAGATGTATGCAGCTATTGGGTGACAGGTTAGTGAGTTGTTCGTCAAAGAAACAGAAAAGCACGACCATATCCAGTACATATGCTGAATACATCGCATTATCTGGATGTTGTGCTTAATTACTTTGGATGGGATCACAACTGACAGACTATGGCCTTGTATTCAACAAAATACCTCTGTACTGTGATAATAAAAGTGCCATTATGTAGATGTATCATATCACATAACAAAAGAGGAACGAATGAAGTTTTTAGATGAGAGAAAGTAGGTTGTAGCACTATATAGAGTGAAAGGAAGGAAAATGTTATTAAGTGAAAGGTAACTAAATGAACAACCAAACCCTCTCCAAGGTGTGGAGAGCGGTATTTATACCTTGCTTGGGCCGGTCACACATAAGGATGACTTATGTTGACCCGGTTAGCTTGGTAAGTTTCTAAATATTGTTGATACGAGCTATACTATTACATATTGGTAGTGATTGAGTCTTTTCTTGATTTTTAACAACTCTCCCCCCTACGGTGGGTCACTATAATTTACAAAAACTTAAGCTCTACATTCTATGAATGTCTTTAATCTTTACTCGTAGTATGCTATCTTGATCTTTGTCTTGTGATCTTGATGTATTAATTTTATACGTTTAGGCTTTAGCTTGTTATTTATCTTGACTTGTATGTGAATCTTGAGCCTTTTTGAGATCATAACCCAATCATAATCTCTTTTGCCATCTTGTAATCGTTTCCTTCTCTGTGTCTTATGAACTTTTTTCTCTGACATCGTGCTAATACTTTTCGTGATTTTGAAATTCTTTAACTTTAACATTTCGTCACTTCATGGAAGACATGCGGTATCATAGTAGCAAAAATTTCTTCAAATTCTTTAACTTTAATACGTTGTCACTTCAAGAAAGACGTATGGTATCATAGTAGTAGAAGTCTCTGAAGCATGTACTTAGCTTTCATGATGTCTTTTAAATCATGTTGGTCGTCGGTATGAGTCTGTGGCATTGACTTAGGTTCTTGTCCATCAGGTTAATTGCTGCCACCATCAAGAAAATTTGCAGATTGTGTAGCGATAAAAAAATCATATATGGACAAAGTCGCTTTGTCACTTTATTGAATATGTGAATTTAAACACAGTTCCCCATTAATCAGTATTAATTATTGTCTGTGATCAGGCTAGAATTCCAAAGAATCTCCTTGACTAGGGTTTCACGCCTGTGTCGTAGCCATTCTCTATTATCGTATCGCGTCTCAAAGACTTACAATAGGTAAGAGTGAACTGGTAATTTACTATCTTCTTGATTAAATCATCAATTCATGTTCAGCTTTCCTATGTCTAGATGCCCTTGTGGGGCTTCCCATAGACATATGATGGGATATTGATTTAGGAAATCAAGTCGGTGTGTTTAGATGGCAAATGGTTTTTTTAACACACTAATAGTTTATCCTTTTACAAAATTCATACGTTTAATTATAAGCTGGATCCGAATTCGGTATCCAGTATCACAAGTTTGGTCCATGTAGGATCTCATAAGTCACCTACCGCATAGCTTGTTTGATGTTGGCTCTAGAAGGATTTCCATCGTCATTGTGAGTTGGTTTAACATTCGCTTATGATGTTCTGGCCAAATATCATAGGATAATGCGTAGGACTTCTTGATATATTACTTGTTTTCACATTGTGTGACTTAGTAAGCATATATTAGATAAATGTCCTAATGAGATTTTTGGATGATCTCATTTATGGCTCTAGACTTGACACTTTGGTTTTTAGTAATTGGAGGCTGGAACAGACTGCCACCTTTTCAATACTGATGTGTGTTTTACAAGCTTTAAATTTTATAATACTAGAATAATAACTGATTTTTACTAAAAAGCACAAACACTCGAGAAGTATACCCGTTCCGTGTATAGTATAGCTTTAGGTAAGTTCTAGTCGTTCCACAGAATGAAGTTTTCACAGTTTGTATTAAAGTGCTAAGGTTAATAAGATTGTCACGGATCAAATTAACCAAAACGTATATAAATTGACTATTGCAAAGAAAGCAATTAAAAGATGATTCAAACAAAATGATTAAAGTATGTTTGTTTAGGCATAATGATCTAATAAATACAATTAAGTGTTTAGGATAGTGTTATAGTTTAGGAAATTAGAGTTATCACAAGTTAATAAATCCTTTCGACCTTTAAATATAACGAGTGATTATATCTATTAATTTATAAAACAATCCTTTCGGCCTTTATAAGTGATTTATAATCAATATATTAAGTGGAATGAATAAAAACACAAGTTTATAAGTATCCTTTCAGCCAATATACTTAATCAAATTATGTTTTACCATTTCAATAAACACATATCCAAGCTCCAGATCAAAGATCCAACAATAATGCCCAAACAAACATAAGATTTTACTCCATGATCAGAGTAACAAAATAACATAACATTCATCATAGATTCAACAAGATTATATTCAAAAGAGTAACAAGATATCATAACAATTCCAAGTGCAAGTATTGGTGATTTCACAAAAGTTTCCCAGAACACTTTATTATATTCAAAGAAAAATCAGAAATTATGAAAATTCCGTCATAACTCGCTTTATAGATATCAAAAATAACACTACAACATATGCTTCTTTGATGGATCAAAACCTAAATGAACAATGGCTGTACTTTCAACCAATGACTATCCAACTTCTCAAGCCATTATCTAGAGTGTTCTAAACGAACTAGAGAAAGTGATGTGAGGATTGTAAATATGTGTAAAATGAGAGAGCCAAGGCCTCCTTTTATAGGCTAAAATCGGACAGAAGTGCGGCGCACTTAGGAATAAGTGCGGCGCACTTGGTGAGTTAATGCTGGTCTCATTTAATTCTTCGAAGGGAAGTGCGACGCACTTAATAAAATGTGCGGCGCACTTGAGGATTTAATGCACTTCTTTGACCGAGATTTTAATTCTATAACTTTTGAAGGAAGTGCGGCGCACTTGGGCAAAGTGCGGCGCACTTTTGGTCTTTTTCAGCTTTAGCCCTTTATTTTCTTCTAACTTGCTTTCCGTTGTGTATGAATACTTGGTTTTGTTCCATTTGAACTCCGGATGTCTTCATGTGTACTTTTAAGCTCCATATCTTGGTGTATTCTCCCGTGTTATTTCACAACACGTACCTAGAACATATAATATCAGATATACTTGATTAAGTACCAAAAGTTCATGAGAAATGATCAAATAAATGCAAATAACGTTGCCAAAAATATGTATAATTTAGGCGTTATCAAATCCCTCCACACTTAGCTATTGCTTGCCCTCAAGCAATTAAAGCGAGAAAACAAGATCATTTATCGTGGCATGGAGAAAAATTCATTATAGCATTAACAAGTGTTTACCAGTTTTATAACTTTTCAGGCATAGACATATAACAGAGCACCTCACATAGGGAAATTGTTTGTTTTTAAATTCACATGAGTCACTCAGATAGGGTTTTATATTTGTTAAGTCACTCAATTGCACAGACATAATCTAGGTCGCTACCATATGCTTATACTAGACATATAAACATGCCCCTTGCGGCGTGAGCACCTAGACAGAAATCTCAAAGAGGCAAAACGTGATATTAATGAGGGTGGGTAGCAGATACTTGATTCCGTGTGCCAGAACTTTGCCTTATACTTCGAACTTTATTATTCTTTTTCTTTTCTCTTTTTTTTCATTCCAAATACTGCGATAACTAAGGCTCGCACAAAACTTCTTCTTCATCGAGCACATTTTACTTTCTCTTGGGATACTTTAGGGATCTCAACACTAAAATCGATTGCTGCAGATACATGATTGCACAGGAATTTATTTCACCTCTTATCATACTACTTTGTCTATAAATTAACCTCACTGCGGTCTAGTAAATGATGATCAAGCACAAGTTCTGGAGCTACTAAATTACCGGCCCACTCATATAATTTTCAACCAATACCAATGCTCCAGAAAAGGCGACAAAAGTACATATACACATCCATAACAATGGAATAGATACATATGATTACTCACTCCTTAACTCGAACAAGCTAAAGGCATCTATTATCTTAGGTATCAAAGATGGATACCCGAATTCCTTAAGATCAAGAGGCGAACCTTACAATTCAAGTGGGTTGATTTTGTGCTAGTTAAAATGTCAATACAGTTGGATTTGCCTTACTAAGAGCATTTTTTAATTTTGAAAGCATATATATATTAAGATATCAGTTGGAAAATTTGAAAATTTCTGCAGGGCAAACATAGAGGGACATGATAAATTTTTCGTATTTGCTACCCCTCCACACTTAAGTTGAACATTGCCCTTAATGTGAGAATTGATAAATATAGAAAATAGGGAAAATTAAAGGAAAACGGTACTTCCCGGGGCATAGAGAGATATAGCTACATTGGAGCTATCCTTGAGTATTTGTTGTATATTTTTAGGTGAAATAATTTGTATTTTTAATATTGGTTGGGTTGCACATTAAACATATATACTAAAAGTATGTTATACATATTGCGTGGAAACAATTGTTGATCCAATGAGGATTTAGCTTTAGTGTCGAGTTGTATAGAATTATTTTTACCCATCTGTTTTTTGAAAGTATCCTTTCAGGAATCTGAGCTATGAAATTATTATAAGAGGCCAACAAAAGAGATTGATATATTTTAAGCAGCAAATTAAAGAAAAGGAAAGCTTACTATCATTATATATTTTTTATGGACTTGTTTAGCTAATGTTTTAGCAATAAAGCGCTTGGCTGTAGTGGAGTCCTAAGGAGTGTCTCCTACGCTGTTGTGGGTTACAAAAGATATATGCCGTTTAGGGTTATATTACACAACTTTCTTACAGAACCTAATCCTACTGAAATTTATTTAGGTTGCTGCTGTTGCAATGTAGAGTTTTCCCATCAGTCTTTTTTCACTTTCTTTTGTGCTGCCAAATCGTCTGGAAATAGCTGCCTTTCCAACGTGTTGCTTGTTGCTTCGCTGCTTGTTTCTGGTGGTTGCAGTTCTTTTTTTTCTAATGATTTTGGTAATGACTCATCTGGTGAACCTGTTTGTTGAGGAAAGTATATGTGAGGCCATTTAGATATGGCGACTAATTCGCAATCGCTTATGTCAATATACGATTGCGTTACACCTCTGAATGCAAGTTCCCAAAAGTAATAGGAAAACAAATTAGGATAAAAATAAGCACAATAGAAGATACTCAAAAAAGCACCGAACACAAAAAAGTAGGTGTACGAAGAAAACATTTATACCTTCTGTCCGACCGTTCGTCGATCCCATATTCTCGGCTGCCATTTGTGGCGGTAAGAAATCTTCGGCACCATAATTTCTCTGTCGGCGATGGAAATTTCCAGATCGCTTTCTTTTTTGGCCAACAGAGTCGTGAAATCGGGACCTGTGTTACATGAGAAGGTAAAAATGTAAGCACCCCTTAATTGTAACAATAACAGCAAGTAAAGAATGGGTGTAAAGAATGCAGAATATCAATAGTTGTTAACAACCTTCGTGGGAGGGATTTACGAATGCAATAATTCCAGGTCAGCATGTTTGTGCAATGAGGAAATAACTTCTGGGCAGTTGTTTTTCGCCTGAAAACTGGTAGAAGAGGATTCACCTAAGTTCAAACATTTATGAGCTCCAAAAAAAGAAACTACAAAACAAATACAAAATAAATACAACACTTCAACATAAATGCATCATACCTGGTGTTAGCCGTGTATTTATTAAAGTGATGGTCATTAAATATTCCCGAGCCTTGTATAAGTAAAACGTAGTTTACGGGAAGAAAGCGACCACTAATATTAGTATCACCAAATTTTTGACAAGCCCCTCTACTGACGTAAACGAATAGCATAGCATTCAAAATCTAATACTATCTGGACTTTGCCAATATCTGATTTCAACGAAGAGCAGAGTTTTCAAAATTTTTGTACCCAGACACTAAGCAGACTCATGATTTTTGAAAATCCAGAATAATTCCCTTTCCAACAGAATCCAATCCAACGAAAGACACACTACCAACACAATGAGGAGCAATAAAACGGCACCTCGCCATCCTCTATCTACCTACATAAACACTCCATACTGTCAATATAGCAACGCCAACCAAAAGAACCTGAACACTTTCGAAGAAGATCATTTATTGATCTCCTTTTTTAGATGCAGGATACATTTTCGTACCCAAATTATTGTCCAAACATAGAGCATCAAAACACGGGAGGACATGGACATCATTGTTGGGATTGCCTTTATAAATTGAAAATAATAATTTAGCTACAACTCATTTTGTGTACGAATATGTATCCTGCATCTAAAAAAGTGACAATAATTTGGGTACGAATAATAAAGGCAATCCCAACAATAAATCGCTTAAGTGAAGATTTGAACAATGAATCTTGTATTTAAAGGCAAGAGCGTTTACAACTTAGCTACAACTCATTTTGTGTTATCTAACAGGGTTTGTAATATATATTTAATTAAGTTGTTGATTATCAAATGGTACCTTTCCATATGCCTATGAAGAGTATAACCACTAAAACTGATATAACCCGTAACACACTCCTCTTCTCATGATCCAAACTAAAACAAATGTTATCTAGCTCACACTCTCATTGTAAACATACACAAACCCAAAATATGCTTCTAATTTCAACCCTCGTTGTTTTTCATGCTTCAGTTTGCCTTAGTACTTACTCTCTTCTAGTTTGTCGAAAATCATGGGGCAATGCATATTCCGAAGTAAAAAAAAGTTATCTAGCTCACACATTAATGCATATTCCAACAATTGAAAATGAAAAACAAATAAACAATGTTCACCTTTCTTGAAGAATGGAGAATATTGTGTTTAACAGCAGCAACTGAACGAAATGTGAACCCACACTTGAACATGTAACAGAAGATAATGTCGAGATTTAGCAACTGGGCTCCCAAAAATTCCAGCTTTTGTGTCAAACA
The DNA here is from genome assembly GCA_026074375.1 of Tanacetum coccineum. NCBI lineage: Eukaryota > Viridiplantae > Streptophyta > Magnoliopsida > Asterales > Asteraceae > Tanacetum > Tanacetum coccineum. Next base: position 2,513 of record BQNB010078632.1, on the reverse strand, counting down.
TTCTTTCACATATCTCAACCCAATTCTTCTTGTCATCTTTTAACTTCCGCAATGCACAACATATGCCAATTTTAACAAAAGTTAGAACTTCAAACAGAAAAAAATAATAATAGCAGACTGCAGTATAACAGATCATATTTAACCCTATTTTTGAACGTAAGGGTCATGGTTGAGAATTATGGTTATGACGATGTTGGCGTCGGTCAGATAATGCAGAGCTATGCTTCCTAATTGCAACACTAAACATGTCTAAAATAACACATACTACGAATTCATAGAGTGTAAAGTGATACATCTCTTTAGCCGGATTATTCATCCACCGTAATCTTTTTCAAGTCTTGCATATTGCAAAAAGTTGTTCTTTCATAAACTCGCAAAACTAAAAATTCTTCAAGATTCTGTTTCTAGGAACCTAAGTGACAAATTAAGCATACTTTTAAAACTCTATTTGCATATATAATCATCAAATGTTTTATTGTAAACAGTCACGCTTTTTTAGTTTGAAGGCCCTAAGCTAAGAAAAGGCTTAAGCCATCGCTTCAATTCAAAAAATAGTATAGTTTCTGTAACTTCCAGGAATTTTCGAAATTTTAAAGGACTATTTTAACCTTTGACTCTTCAAGTCTGACTTGACTTTTTAACTTTTGGTCTTTTATTGTCACATAAAAACGATTACCGCATAACTGGTAAAATTTTCGCAACATATTTCAATAATAAATCGTATTTATTATTACACAACTCGAGTACAAAGTTATTTTTAACTTATTTGATTCGAAAACGAAAAAGGATATATATTAATTCATAGTTGATTTATCAAAAAACGAGCAGCTAAATCACGTTTTCATTATTCGGACTCTAAAGCAATTTGATGTAAAACGACATTTCTGACCCGAAAACAGTCAGAAGGTGACTGAAATGCCCTCGCAAGATTTTAGAAACACAAAAATAATTAAATTATATTTAATTATCACGTTTTATTAAATAAAAATATTTAATAAAATACTTAGCATTTTAATTAAAAGCGTTTGTTGATAACGCGAACAGTCGAGTTAAATTATTTTCTTCGGACAAGACATAACCGGGTTACCAAGTAAATAACAATTATTTTTATAAATGTTATAAAAATATTTATGAAATATTATCAAGTAAATACTCATTTTTATCAGAAAAATAATTTGGAAAACAATGGCACAAGTTTCATATTTTGAATCATCCGTTAAGTGGCTCAAACGAGTCCCGAACAGTTATTTAACGAAAATTACACGTTTGGTCCATGTGACACATTTACACAATAAACCCTATACTATCACACACCCTATACTTTGTATTTTAACTTTTATATATATATAAAAGTTATAATATTTTTTTTCATTTTATAAAAAGTTATACACACATACATCTCTCTCCATCTCTCCCATCTTTTCCGGCCATCACCGCCGCCGTCGCCGTTCGCCACTGCCGAAAACATTTTCTGGCGAGTTTTCTGGCCAAGTCCAAAATTGTTTCTCTCCGCTCGATCTACCCGATCCGCTGAACCACGCGCCCCACGCGCCATCCCCATCGTCTCTAGCCGCCACCACCATCGCGACATCAACACCACCACTGCCATCATCTCCACCGCCACCCAAACCCCCATCACACCACCCTCGTCACCCCCCACCTCCTCCTCTTATTTTTTTAATGGCGACGCACCACCCTCCCCACCATAAGGGTGCGGCTGGGTTTGTTATAAACACCCAAAAAGGGTGTGTTTTGGGGAACGAAAAGACCCGCAAGGGTGCGTTGTGGGTTGACAGAAACCGCTACAAGGGGCGTTGGTCCCGGTGGTATAACACCAAGGAGGGTGCATTGGGTTGCGGGTCAGACCCGCAAGGGTGCGTTTGGTCTTTCCCAGCCAAGGGTGCATTTGGTTTTGGTAAGAAACGTGTAGGGCGCGTTTGGGTTGGCTGAGAAACAGCCGAAGGTGTGTTTGGTTTGGTCATTAACCACGAAAGGGGCGTTTGGTTTAATGAGACCATAAGAGGGTGTGTTGGTTTTGCTTTAACACCGCTAAGGGTGCGGTTGGCTTTTGTGCCACCAAGTTAGGGTGCGTCTGGTTAGCAGCAGGTTTCGTGTGGTTTTAAAGCCACCACGGGGGGTGTTTGTTTCTTTGTATTATCCCCGTAAGGGTGCGTTTGAGATTGCAGAAACACCCAAAGGGGGTGTTTGGGTTGGCAGAAACACCCAAAAAGGGGCGTTTGGGTGAGCAGAAAACTATAAAGGGGTGTTTGGGACAGCATGAGTGTTTGTTGGGCAGATTTGCCAAATGGGTGCATTTGGTTTAGCACAAAGATCAACAAGGGTTCGTTTGGTTTATACACATGACTAATAAATATAACACGAGACTTTATAAATTATAAATCGGAACTAAAATGGTGGTTAATGGTTAAATAAATATAGTATTTATTAATTTGTTTAGTTATAAATATATATATTTAAAACACGTAGTAGTTTGCAACGCGCGGTTTGTTGAA